>JACXGI010000873.1:85477-112428 GCA_016801175.1 Esox masquinongy
GGGTTTGGGGTATTGACTGAGTGCCGGAATTGATGGGCAAAATAGTATTTTGTGAAAATTAATTACTGTACCTTGTCAATGTGGGGTGAACACTGAGTCTCGATGTTTTGATTTAATTGTTCATTAAAAAAAACAGGCTTCTGCGTGCACTGTAGCCCACTCACTCCACACACACTTGTAAAATAATTCCAGTTTCTAAACAGTAAAATCGCCCTGTGCATTCGCGCAGTAAGACGACTAATGTGCTTGTTCCCAGACGCCAAACTAGAACACAGACTCAGTTTGCATACAATCTGTTCTTCATGAAAGACTCTGATTAGAGACTTCGAGGGTCATGACTCATATCTTCGGAGAGACTAGGTACACTTAGTTTGGTTTGCTCCAGGGAGCATAAAAACGTGTTTAGATTTGATAACTGATCACAGGGGGCAAGAATTATTATAATTAGTTGATTATTGAATGTTAGTGGATGACATACACAACCACTTCAAGAACAAACTGGTGCTGTTCCTGCAGTTCATGAACAAAATTGCGCCAATCGGCCTAGAGGAGATGCATTAGAAAATCAAAGTGCATCTACAAAGCAATACATACCACGTCAGAGAGGTGGGGATTTTAGTCTTAATTGCAAATGTATTTGAAATGTTTACCAGGCTCCAGAGAGGCGTATTTGCGTCTTACCCTCAGGTAGGTTAATGGATCTGGTGTAGCAGTCTTCTGGCAGTGGTTCCACCTCATCTAAGGCCTGGGCTGGTTCTATGTTAATCTCTTTTTGGTCCTCACCCTCCTTTAGACTGGAAGGTCAGAAATCTATTTTTAAATCTGGAATCCATACTTGAAACTGCCACATCTTTCTCAATACCACAATAGTAAGAGATTACTTTAAAAAACAAACACTTTTCTTTTCCGGATGCACATTACTGCAGATGTAAGTGAACAGATAATGTACTTCCAAAAATGTCCACAATTGTTGATGTTCCTGTTCAGTTTCATTAGCAACAGCAAAAAGAGCTAAAAGTGCCTTGGGGGTGAGCATTGACACAGCTTTACCTAATGCAAATTTCAGCTTTATTACCCTACTGTGTTTCAGACTTCAGTCTGAGCTTCCTACCATTATTTACAAAGCACATTTTCTCAACTATGTACTTGGCCTCCCTCTCCTCTAAACCCAATGGAGGAGAAAGTCAAAAGTTCCTCCCTTTGCAGCTTCACCTCCAATTGGTTTTGGCAAAGAGAAGAGGGGAGGCAAGATTATGTAATTGAGCAAATGCTGAAATGATTCTGGATCAGTCTCAGAAACAATTCATGCAGTTTGAGTGTGTTTGCTTCTAGACATTCTAGACAGGAAACTGAATCTGAACAAGGAGCAATGAGTTTGATTAGCAAGGCTATGTCACACTTGTATGTGATTTGCCATCCTGAACAACATGTACATCATGAGTAAAGGAATGGGATTGTAGCACCAGTCAGTTAAGTATAAATGGACTATATAGGACAGGAAATGCAATTTGGTTCTCACCCTATGGAAGGACTGAAGATGAGCAAACTTCTACAAAGTATATTGACTGAATGGTCTGGATTACTCACGAGAGGCCAGCCAGACTGGTGATAGGAGCTCCAGGCCTTGTTCTCTGGAGCCTGGTACCCAGACCATACTTTTCCTTCACAGAGCAGAGCAACAGACACATAGTCAACTCACAGACACCAACCGATAGAACACCATTTAGGAGACAAACCACTGGCAATTATATTGTTGATTGATAAATGAAATGAAGGCCTTTTTTCCAAATACTTTTTAACAAATACATTTCAGAAGACATTAACTAACATGAATGCCTAAAATTAAATCTAAATAAATATGTATTTTTAATGTGAACAACATCAGGAATACAGTTGAAATCCTTTATGTCCATAGTAGGAGGAAAAATAAATCACTGCTCTTGCCACATTACTTTTCACCTTAACCCAGTTATTTTTCTATCCTGAATTTTGTGATATCTTAAAGCCCCAATTCTTTGCAGCAACTCCTAGCAGATGATGTTGAGATGTCCTCCAAAGCACATTCAAAGTTTTATTTAATTTTTATCACGCTGCTTGTGAAGTCAGGGATTTTATACCAGAATAATTACACACCATTTTTCGGCCTCCTACTTCAATGGAACTTACAGGTGCCCACACCACCACCAGGAGTCACTAGTGGCTGACGAAGCAAGGAAACCTATACCGAGTGCTAACCCCACAAACCCGGGCGGTGGTTGCCAATAGAACCCCTTCCAACTTGTGCCATGATATCCTTTTCTATACCTGGGGCCAAATCACTTTACTCTTACATTGCAAGAAGTACACCGAACTGGTACAGTATTGCAATTTACTATTACAAGCCTCCACCCACTGAAAATAAAGGATCCTTCTGTGTTCTGAGTAATATGTCACCTGAGGAGACATTCATGTGACCAGGGAGGTCATTCAGTTACAGACAGGATGAAGAAGTAATATGGGGCGGGGGGACAAAGAAAAATAAAGGATCGAGAGAAAAGGAGAGAGTGAGCAGGGTTGTAGAGTGGGAGTAGGGGACAGAAGGGCAAGAGTGATTGAGGAGAAAATAGTGTTACTGTGTGCGAATGTGAAAGTTGTGAAAAGTGCAACTCACCACAACATGAATAGTGTGTTGCTGGGGGAGGAGGGGTTAATAACCAAAATATCAGCGTGCACAAGCAAAGGAAAAAAAGACAAGAAGAAAGAATCATGTGAAACCAAAGCAGTTAAGCGAATTTAGTGGCAGGTCGTTGGTGACATCATGCAGCAGCAACAGGAATGCATCAGCTGTCGCTGCAGACAGAACACACAACTTCTCAATCACCACAGGGGCTGAAATTCATGTTCCAGTATGCCCTAGCTTCTATAGAAATCATTCTTCTACCAAACACGAAGAATGCATGCACTCAATTTCTGTCAAGAACATACTGGATCGAAATGCTGAATATTAATAAATTATTCTGAAAAACAGTTGCCTTGTTCATTTGAGATCCCGCCACCAGCACAGTTAATAGCACGGCAGTAACAATCACAAGAAGAAACAAACTAAAGATTAAAAGCGTCTTTGCAGCTTTGACAATGTCCATGCATCATGTGTCCCGTTGTGAAAGGCAGAAAGGCGAGAACTGGGATGCGGTTATTTTTTGTACAACAGTCAAACAAGCTCTCGCTCTGGAGAAAAGCATCAATGCTTAGCGTCAACGGTCTGCCTGATCATGTGTGAATGTTTGACGTATCTGTGTGCAGGGGTGTGTGTTTGAAAAATGTGTGGACGCCAGTGTGTGTGTGTGTGTGTGTGTGTGTGTGTGTGAGTGTTTGAAAGGTGTGCGTACCGAGAAAGCCAGGGGCATAAAGGGTCTTCTCCTTGCCAGCTTCTTCCGGTCTCTCTCCAGTTTCTCTCTCTGTGCCAGCTGCTGGTAATACTCTATGAGTTTATTTATCTGCAGGAAGACAGCAGACAGCATGATTCAGACAGTCAACTTGGTATTCTGGTATTCTTACAGAAAGGACACAAAGAATCAAGTGTAGAGAATATTATTACTACAGCTGTATCTATAGCCGTTATATTATTACTACAGCTGTATCTATAGCCGTTACATTATTACTACAGCTGAATCTATAGCCGTTACATTATTACTACAGCTGAATCTATAGCCGTTACATTATTACTACAGCTGTATCTACAGCCGTTACATTATTACTACAGCTGAATCTACAGCCGTTACATTATTACTACAGCTGAATCTATAGCCGTTACATTATTACTACAGCTGTATCTACAGCCGTTACATTATTACTACAGCTGAATCTATAGCCGTTACATTATTACTACAGCTGTATCTATAGCCGTTACATTATTACTACAGCTGTATCTATAGCCGTTACATTATTACTACAGCTGTATCTATAGCCGTTACATTATTACTACAGCTGTATCTACAGCCGTTACATTATTACTACAGCTGTATCTACAGCCGTTACATTATTACTACAGCTGTATCTACAGCCGTTACATTATTACTACAGCTGTATCTATAGCCGTTACATTATTACTACAGCTGTATCTATGGCTGTTATATTATTTGTACAGCTGTATCGATGGCCGTTATATTATTACTACAGCGGGAAAATGTAATTTCATCTGATCGTATTTGGCATATTGTGCTTCAATAGTTTCCAAACACGGGACAAAATGAGCCAATAAACCAGTCATACACTGCATCAGGACAGTTCTGATAGGTTGTAGCGTCAATACACAAAGAAAACTGCAATGGGAGTCTATGCAATGATTAATGCCGCAACATTATGTGGGGTAGCCATACCGAAGCACAACCCCTTTCACCATGTGAGCAACACTTGACAGAGAAAATAGATCAGGCCAAAGGCAGACCACATACCCTCTGGGTGTGAGGGTTCTCAGGCTCCTGCCAACCTCCACTGGCTGAAGACACAGAACACAAGTTGAATTGTCATCTACAAAACATCCCAAGACAACTAGGCTACACAAACATATTACACATGTGTAAACCTAGAAAAAAGGGACATCCTGTCAGGGAAAATGTATTGTGGTTTGAGGGTCACGGTTTGGTACGGTATCGGTACAGCACAAAAATGTACTGTCAACGGTGACTGAAGATCGGTTTATAGATTATTCGGTAAAAGATGCAACACGAACCCAGGAGGCATATGAGTCATATAATGCCTGATGAGAGCACAAGTATTCCAACACTATTTTCTTAAATGAAAACAATTATCACCCATAAAAAATAAAAGAAACCGTGTTGCCCATTGGTTACTTGTGCTTTGGCTTGCTCATATAGTGTGTGGGTACAACCTGTTTGTTAGCACGACCAACTCAAGGTGCTGAAACTCTCTATTCTTACCCACAGAGTGTGGCAGCATATCCATGGCTGTAAACACACATCACTCTTATAATTTCTTTAGCGCGATCAGACTATGCTGCTATTGGCTGCTTGAATGCAGTGTGGAGACAAAGTTTTGTTGTTTCTTGGTGTTTCCGTGTTGCTCTGGGGATATTGATACTGGCTTAGACGCGTCAACATGAGTTTAGGTGTTAGCAGGGCTGTAGGCTACTTTCGTGTAGCAGTAGTGACATACAGTTAATGTTGTATCAACAGCTCTTTCTCCATCATCGTTGTCTACTGGAAAGGCAAAATGCTGAGAAATTTCAGATTTAAAAAAAAGCCATAGGTTTATCAATACCACTATCTGCCAATGTACAGAACTAGCCGTTCCTCCTCCCCAAGTATGGCTCAAACGGGCCAAAAATTATAAGTTTGATTACGACCTGAGAAAAGGCTTGTGTTTAAACAGATAAGGTTAATAACAACTGCTGATGTAAATAGGGCTTTATAAAAAATTGGATTTTGATTAAAATATTTTTTGCCTAATCAAATTTATTCAAGGAGGAATTCAACACAGCATAACTAATTAGCAATTTCAAATGGTCAAATGTATTAATGTGGGTTCTTTTGCAAACCGTAAAAAGGCCCCCTTACCTAAATCATTTTCCATTTTTATTTTAACTCTAAACAACTTTGCCCCATAGAGCTCCCTACTCACCCACAGACTTGTCAGCCATGCCCACATCCCTGGACGTCCAGCGACAGAAGCCACAGGCCAGGTAGTAGGCCTTCTTCATGGCTGTCTTGGTGGGGTCGTCGGGCAGAGGTGCGGGGATGTTGGTGGCCCGGGTAGACAGGGTGTGCATGCAACAGGGGCAGTCAAAGCAGTTGGCACACCTTGGGTACACAGCGGAAGACAATTAGAACCAAGCTAAGCGTTGATTTAACCTTGCAAAAAATCAACGGCGGTAAAACACACTGTTTAATTCCTTTCCTTGACCGTAACCCTGAACCTAACCTCAATTAAACTAGGCCTAGACCTACCATAAATATATTTAGATTAATCTTAACATCTATGCCGAACCTGAAGTTTTTCTTCATCTGGTGGCGTATCCTCATCCTTGAACAAAACAGATAGCTGGAAAATCAAGGCTGGATACAGTAAGAAGTGATGCAATGCTAATTGCCAGGAGCTATTAAGCAGTAAGAAATGTTAATGATGCTGATGTTTAATTATTCATGTATGTCACAGCAAGGCCCAAACCCTGCTGACGGGGTTCATTAGCTTGGGGGGCCCATATGCCAGTCAGGTTGGGCATAATTCTGCCAGCAAAATGTTTTGCGGTCAATGATCTACTTGGGTCTGCATGAGTTCGACAAACAATACAGTTTTCATGCATCCCCGGCATCTCTCAGCCTTGTCAGTTCATTGGCTATCAATATTCAAAAGTTTATTGAATCAAATTGGGAAAGGAGACCGAAGTTGGATAGGAGACTACATGCTGACAAACATGTGTGTCTTGTCTACACAGTTAGCTAAGCATCTCTTGAAATTAAAAGGCTAACATCAGAAAAAGAAAACCCAAATTGTGGACAGCGGAACTAAGGTAGTCTAAAGAAAACCTTGATATTTTGAAAGACCTGGTTAGGGAAGTCATTCATTTTTAAGAGTAAAGAAGGGCCCAGACACTTGGAGACTTCTACTTTCTTTGGGTTAGAATACAGAAGAATTATTTAGAAAGTGATTTAAGGCCAGGCACAGATCTAATTTAAGAGGAAGTTAAAAACAGTATAATTTTCCTTACAATTTGTGGGCTAAAGTAGAACGAGAATAATTAATTACTTTTTGCTCATTCAAACCTATAAAACAGACAACAGGCTAGTCAGTGAGTGACAGGTTGGAGTTGGTATACCTACATTGGTCTATGAATTCAGCAGTGTCCTTTTTTTGGATGATGTGAAATGTGGCCTTAGGAAGCCATCACTATCTTGGATATAAACGTCTACATTTGGTGAAAAAAAATCTGGCATCGCATATGTCAAATTATATCCACAAAACGTTTTTTTATATTTCAATGCAGCGGTTCATTACCTTAGTAGGCTATTTTGGTTATTAGGACCTAAATTCTCTGTTAATTGAGCTTATAAATACTGTCATGCCTTACTGGTATGATATTTTGGAAGGTGTGGCAGAGGATCTGGATTTTAGGCTATTTCTCCAGACTATAGATCCTGGAGGTTCTGCATATTTGCCTACACTTTATTTATGGGTGGACAATGCCGAAGAGATTGTGTGCCAGTCTATCACTTCAAAATCTGTCAATGATCTTGGCATTGTGTGTTAAGTCCAAACTGGGGAAGGTGGGGGCTAAAGGAAAAGCTCTCTGTCAGTGTATCTCACCTGTTCTTTTTCAATTTTGCCTCAGCTGAAGGCATATTCTCCAAGCAGCTTGGACAGTAATGTGAGTCCACCTAGAATGAAAAGAGCGCAAAACATCAAATAACTTGTTAAAACTCAGTATACCTAAATTAATTTTTATATCCCTCCAAGTCTACTAAAAGACATTAAATGTTATTCACCGATTGTGATAACGCTTCAATAATCAATAAAATTCCGTTACGTAGTTCAGGTTAAGAGTCTTCCACGGCTTATGTAGAAGTTGCCTGATGTTGCACTTATCAAAATAGATGTTAGCTAGGTAGCTAAATAGGATATTTATGAAAATAACGAACTGTCAAACGCGGTTCAACATCGTTTGATCTGAGATACTGACTAATGTATCAACTGCGATATTATTAGGGCGTGGTGTACTGTAGGAGTAGTAGTAGCTGAGTATACTCAACTCAGCTATCTAGGTTTGGTTATAATTAGCAAACGTTACCTATAAACGTGATAATTTAACCAACAAATGTTGTTAGCTTGCTGTTAAACTGCAGCACATCTGGCATTGTTAACGGAAGAAATCAGGTTCATGTCATGGTAAACACCGATCAAATAAACGTTTTGTTGTGAGGACGTTTGTCTGACGGTCATGGTAGCCTGGTACCTAGCTAGCTAACTAATCAACTGTTAGCTTAACTAGGAGGACATAACTTAAGCTGGGATAAACGCATTCAATATTGAACAGTACTACAGATAATAAATATAACCAATTGGGATTTTTTTTATTAGTTGACGTGTGGTATAGAAAATAATACAACACTTATCGCTATTTAGCACTCTGGATCATATTAACTGGATCAAAATTGTTCCCAAACAGCTAACCGTCTGCAGTCGCTAGCTAACTAGCTTGATAACGTAATGTAGCTGTAGTTGACACGTCGTTAGCTAGTTTTCACGTCATTAGCTAGCTAGCTTGGAAGACAACCACTGTAGTCTTGAAGTCAAATATTGACAACTTACTTCGTGAGACACACATTCTAAAGAACGCAATTCACTGCAATAACGACAAAAATAAAGTTGAGACAAAGGCGATCGGATCTTTTTCTCTCCATGAACAAGGTAGAGAACCCTTTCTGGTTGCAGTAGAGACGCCATCTCTCGTCTTCGTAAATCCACCCACCTTTGTGACATTAGCTACACTAAGGATTAGCCACAATAGTAAACATTTTGTTTTGCCTTCAAAATAAAAGCCCAAATTAATACAATGCAAACGGATACACGGGAATCGTGCATTCATGTTGTCCTTCACACTGTTTAAATTCTCCTAAAGTCCGTGATTAGTTAATTTTGCAGTAACAATCATGAACCTCTCAAAATCCCACTGTTAATATATAATGTTCACATGTAATACATTCCAACGTGCATCCTTAACTATGAGACAAGACATTGCAACTTTATGGCAAGCCGTTTTATTATATATTCAAAATGAATTGTTGCTATCAACAATTCCATTTTTATATAAAACATAGATTTGTTGATATCAAAAAAATTTTTTTGATAAAACGGCTTTCCATAATTTTCAAACTACTTGGGACTGCTATAGAATATCTCATGTCATGGGGAAATCTCTATTGTCATGAAAGTTATCTCCCCTCGTTAAAGAGGAGGGACTTGGCTTTCTCGTGAACTTGATTTTAGGAAGCTACAACAGAGGACGCGAGGAAATACTTTTTTAATTGAGAGATTCCCCTGTTCTGGTCACCACCAACCGTCCTCGAGGACAGGAAATCGCGGTTACTTCAATTTATTGTTTACTTTGTGGAGTTCCCGTTTACTTGTCTTGATTCCTAACAACAAATCCATTATACTGAACAAAACAACGTAGATAGTGATCGAAATAAATTGATTGGGCGCTACTCATAGTTTTCAAGCCTGTTAGCTGTCCAACGTTACTATTTTACAACTTTTACATATTTTAGTCCATAACTTAATTGTTCCTGAAAGTTAGCTAGGTGGTACAATACTGCACATTGTTTGTTACTTTTTGGTGCGCAAAAGAAGGTTGAACTTCTTGAAGATGGAGCTTCGAAGGCAGTCTACCCGAGTTCTGAATTTAAGAAGGTCTAAACGTTTCAGAAAAAATAATAGCACGTTTTTAGAGGTGGGTGTTTTTCCGCCTTCTTTTTTCCTCATTCGACTTTTCAAAGCCACGTAGGCTGGCGCTGTGCTGAAGAGCGAGAATACATCACGTTCGGCTAGTTAGCCAGTGTATGGTAGTTAGATCTCATTGTATGCCACTGCGATAAACCTCTGGTAAGTTTACGATACGAAGCTATTGTAGCTGACCAACAACCCTCGATAAACAGTAACAGCGTCGCGGAATCGCTATATTATTGGGCCAGGTTTGCACTTCTAATAAGTACTACTAGCTAATTTTGGTAGTTAATGACTTCCTGATATTGTGTGTATTCGTCATGACATACTGCTTTGTAGTATTAGTTTAACTTGGGCTACTTGAGAATCGAATTTCTACCTTTTGTTTTATTTGTAACCATTGCATTGAAGCAAGAATTGCATTGTGCAATGGCTAGCTAAATAGTGTGCAAATAACCACTGATAGGATTGTATGACTCTTTCTAGTATTCGGAAGGGGATACAGAAGAGCTTCAAAACGAAGTTATGATGGATGATGGTAATTCTCCACCCTTGTCAGAGGATGACAGAACAAAGGGGGCTGGGGAAGCGGACTCTCATCTGGAAGTGACGGTATGTTTTTAACCATAGAGTTACAAGGTTTAAACTGTAGACTCACCGTGGACTTAGCCATTTTCCCACAGGAAATAAATACAGTTTCAGCTCTATGACACTGTCTTGATTACAGTAGGCCATTTGCTTACCATTTGCGTACTGATAGCATACCTGTTGTTACTTAGTTCTTTTGATGGAACTAGTTTGGACAGTTAAAATTATACACTATAAATCTCCAACACATTAACGATTTAACACATTAACAATTTAAATCTCCAACACATTAGTAATAACTGAATGGACCTTTCAATGTTATGCTAAATGTTAAATGTATTAATTATCTTGTGGGCAGCAGGATTACCATTGGGTTGACAAATTTGTCTTCCTTCAGTGCACCTTTTTCTTCACGCACTTGTGTGTTTACTTTCTGTAAAATATGGATTTCTGACGGTGGGGGTGGTGGAATTATTTGTAAACAGGATGCAAGGAATTGGACTGTAATGCTGGAACGGATAGACCAAGAGGAAGACTCTGAGAAAAAAGGGGATGAAGAAAAAGACACCCGTAAAACTGGGAAACAACCTGCCTCTCGAATTCCTGCTTTTCGCAAAACACTAGCCAAAAAACAACCTACCAGCGGTAGTCAAAGCTCAGACCCAGCTGTCCCACCTCTTTCCAGAAAAGAGCCTTCTAACCAGTCAGCGTCAACAATTGCTAATGTAGAGGCCATGTCAAGATCTAAAATGCCCAGTATTAGAGAAACAAGTCTTCCTCTACCATCAGTCCGTCTTACCAGAATCAACCCAGATACCCTTTCTCATAATGCTAGCTCCCTAGAGCAAACCATCACTTCCGTGGATTTGACTCCATCTGATGAGGATGAGAATTTCCATCTTATGACAGCAACTCCTAGACCAGCCCTCAGGATGGAAACAGGGGACTGGGACGACCCAGAGGATGCACTCCATACCAGTCAATATCTCCCCACTTCATCTCAAAGTCCAAGTCAGACATACAGCATTTCTGCTGAAGCTGCTGAGAAAGACCCCGAGGACGAGTTGAAGGCTGAGATTCCAAAGCACTACCACAGCGTGGTCTGTGGTCAAGCTGAAGAAGAAGAGGTAGTTGAGGTTAAAGAGGATGCAGAGGTTGGGCGACATCAGACAGAGAATGTGGTGGAAACACGGTACAAGAGGCCTCCCCGTGAGGCAGAGGCCATGGAGTTTGAGTTTGTATTAAATGAGGACAATGCTAGTTTGGAGAAGGAGTTTGAGATGACGAAGCCCTATGTTGAAGCTGAGAGTTTCAAAGAACCTCAGGTTGTTAGTGGGAAGAATCAAGGCAACTTGGCCAAGAAGGGGAAGATTTCTGGAAAGCGCTCTGAATTTCCACCAAAAGTAACCAATGTGGATACCACACTCGCCTCGTCTAGAGCAGTGATTCAGAGAACAAAGCTACCCAGTCAGTCAAACAAGGTGAGTTTTATCTTTCTTTCTGTTAATCCATGTTAGTAATGCACACCATTGTAATACGCTGTATTGTTTGTCTGCTGTTGTATGTCCTTTGGCTGTGCTTGTTTTTTTTTTTTGTTTTTTTTGTCTTAGCGGCATGCTTCAATCCCCCAAAGGAAAATACTAATTTTCATATCCCAGACTTAGCTCAGTTGTCATGACAAACAATCTTATACTGTATCCCTTCCTTTATCTGTGACCGTTATCTGTTTTCACTGTTAAATGTCACCCTTCCACTTGTAGACCTCGCGGTGCTGGAGCTTTGCAGTATTCTGCCTCTTCCCCTCTATCCTGCTTGTCATTGGGGGATTCGGTCAACACGTTTGGCACTATGGGATGCCAATGTCGGTGTCCCAGTTAATGGGACAGTTGGAGCTGCACTGGCTGGAGGGGCTGTGGTTGCCACACCAGCCTTGTGGCTCAGATTGTCGGTGAGAATGCTTTCTTTTTTCTTTACAGAGAGTGTCACATAAGATTTGCGATGTCTGCTTAATTACATGTACGAAAATTGTCCTATAAGTTTGTCCAATGGTACCCAATTCCCTACATACTTTGTACTGGGCCTATCAAGTGAATAGAGTCCACAGTAGGTCACTGTGTAAAATATGATGTGCTATGTAATGTCTCTGGGCCTGTTAATTGTACCTTAGGTCTCTAAACCATTGTTTTACCCGTAATGGAGCTGCTCTAACTGGGGAGTTTAATGTTTGAATAAAATTGCCAGAGCATTTTGCTAAATGTTTTCCCCTTTCACTCCAATCAGTGTGAGCTTGGTAGAGAGTATCCCTGAAGGCCTAGTTTACCCGTCTGGCTCTCTACCAAGTATCTCGAAGACATGGATACATCTACTCAACAAGGCCAACAGCTCCGTGGACATTGCTGCCTTCTACCTCACCCTCCGAGACAGTGCCCTGGGACTCACAGAGCCTAGTGCAGTACAGGTAGGAGGAGAACAGGGCTGGTTTTAATATTAAATCAATAGTATTATTATACTTTTTTTTAAAATTAATTTGTTGTTTAGACATTTGTTTATGTGATGGTAGGAGTTGTCATATTTTTTACATTTATTTTGCAATCACATCACAAGATATACTCCATTTGAAGTATATCTGTTGATGCATTTATTACCATTATTTTCTCACTAATCACTTTTTTTGAAAAAGCAATATTAAAGGCCCAATGCAATCAAACCATAATTTCCTATTTTTCTGAGGATTTTTCCATTGAGGAGCAAATGACACTAGAGAACGCTAACACATTTTTCCCCCACAATTCTTAACCCACTTTGTAAGTTACAAAAACAAATGGGAAAGAAGTCTGAACTTTTAGCCTGTTTTGGTGAGATGGCACTTTTGGCAAGGTGCATGATGTTTCAGCTGATTTATTAAAGACTCACTTTATAATAGAGTGTTAAGCTGTGTAGGAGGGTGGGCTCTAGAGCCAATCAGGTCTGTGTACGTTAAAATCTTAAACTGGTTTCCTAATGCCGCACAATCAAAAGTCCAGATGTCGCTCAGGAAACTACGGTATTGGGAATACGGATTCATTAGATATTTTATTTAAAAATCAAATTAAAAACTGTATTGGGTTTTTAAGCCTGGGTTATTGTTTTGTTTGTTTTCACTTGGACATGCACATGTTAATTTATTGTTTATTTCATTTAGGGAAAAGAGGTCTTCATGCATCTCATGGAACTTGAGGCAAAAGGAGTGAAACTTCATATTGCTGTGAATGGTCCTCAGACTGATACTAAAGACACAGAAGATTTATCTAGAAAAGGTACATGCAGGAACTTGCCCATGTGTTACCATATTGCCACAGCTGCTCCTGGCCTTGTCTGATGTGGTTGTCATATTTCACATAGTTTAATGCATTGACTGTAACATTCTGGATAAGAGCTGAGTGCATCTTCTCCATTAAACGAAGTTGATATATTTTCCTTTATTTATTCAGAGAAATCAACTGAAACCAAGGTCTCTTTTACAGCTGGGCCCTGCATTACAACAATAAAATACATTCAAAATGGACATAAAACGAACATGAAGTAAAACACAATGGCCAATCAAAAGATCATTTATAAGAAATGTAAAATGTCTTGTAGGCACTAAAAGGTTTAACCTAAGATCACTGAATGGTATTCCATGAGTGTGGGGAAAATCTCTGCTCCCTGCCTATATTTAGGTGCAGAGGTTCGGGAGGTGGATCTCCATTCTGTGACTGGAGGTATAATCCACACCAAACTGTGGGTCGTGGATCAGAAAAACCTCTACCTGGGTAGTGCCAACATGGACTGGCGGTCCCTTACACAGGTATTTCCTGTTGAATGCATCATCTGGCGCTGATACCCATTCGAGTACAGTATTAACCCCAGTGCTGGGCTTAAAATGAAGGTATATTATTGCAGTTTTTTCCTGAAGTACAGAGTAATGTTTTCCCGGATGTATCAATAAATGTAGTCTATTGGATGGGATTAAACGCACTGAGGTAGAACAGATAGAATGGCAGACTAATTGACTTGAATGCAAAATCCTCTCCTATTCGTTACATGTGTTTTATTGTGGAAATAAATAGCTTTAGACAAGCTGAGCACTGGTCATATTGTCTTGGGTGATGTTTTTGTTTTTAATAAACAGGAATCCAAACTAGAAGTTAAAACTAAGCATATGAATTTGGATTCCTGACTGAATTAAATATGAGCCAAGAATTTCTACTTGTGTCTTCCCATTGATCAATGGCAGAGTAAGAATTTATCATCCCTGTGCATCTCAGGTGAAGGAAGTGGGGGTGTCCATGGAGGAATGCAGCTGTTTAGCACAGGATGCATCACGGATATTCGGGGTGTACTGGAACATTGGTGCTCAGAAAAATGGTTCCCTTCCCCCCTTCTGGCCTGCCCGATACTCTGCTCTTTCCAGCTCCAAGAACCCCTTGAATCTCAAGCTCAACGGAGTCCCTGCACGGGTCTATCTCTCAGTGAGTTGTTTTGACCAGTGCCTTAAGTTCTGTATCCCAAATGGACCCTTCTATCCTATGTAGTGCACAGTGTCATAGAGCCCTGGTGAAAAGGAGTGTTATTTAGAGAGTAGGCTTTCATTATGCAGCGTTTCCACGCACAGGGCTGCAGATGTTAAACGACATGTACTTGGGTTTTAGAGCGCTCCCCCCCAGATATCAGCGTATGGACGATCTGACGATCTCTCCACCATCCTCGCGGTCATCGAAGATGCCCAGAGATTTGTCCATATCTCAGTCATGGACTTTCTTCCAATGTCCCAGTTCACTGAACCACTCAGGTAACTGTCCTAAATGGCACTCAATGTCTAACTCTTACATAGCACTTTATTTGCTATATAGTACACAGCTTTAAGCTGTATAATTCCCTATATAGGCACTAGGGTGTCATTTGGGAACAAAAGTAACAAAAGTGTTCATGCAGCCTCTGATGCTTCTTTGCAAATGGAAATGTTTGTGCAGTATAAATTGTTTTGAAATTATTTTAATTTTATGATTGAAAGTGAACGCAACAAAATTCCTATCAACCATGTGTTAAAACAATTAGGTTTTCCTGGTTGGGTTTTGAAAAAATTAGGTTCTGGCCAGTGATTGACACAGCTTTAAAGGCCGCAGCGTGTACTAGAGGGGTAGAGGTCAACCTGCTAGTGAGCTGCTGGGCACACTCTCCAGGCTCCATGTTTGTCTTCCTACACTCTATGGCCGTCCTCAACAGGCCTCCCCTGCAATGCAACATCAATGTGGTTCGTACACAGTCCCCACTTCTTGGCTCTTCTTCAGCTATAAATATGCTTGTAGGTGGCTCAAGTAAGTGCACAGTTTTCTACAGGGAATGTCTGGTCCAGTTCAGTACTGGTGTTATTTTTGATTTGTAATGACCTGTTTTTATGACAGAAAGTGTTTGAGGTGCCTTCGACGCCAGAGCAGGAGAAGATCCCTTTCTCGCGAGTGAACCATGCCAAATACATGGTCACTGACAGAGTTGCCTATATAGGTAAGTCTACTCTACATCACTATTAATGGGTTATTTGACACTTTCACAGAGGTCTCATTGACACACTATATGTCTAATTCACGTCCTCGTCCAATTAAATAATTTAGCGAAAGCTCTCATCTACAGCAGTCTTCTTATAACATTAGTTGATCAATGTAACCATTTAGTATAGCTTACGCTTTCAAAATTACACACTGCCACCCTTAAGTTATTTTAATTTCTCCTATTTATTAAAATACTTATATTACGTTGCTTGAGATTTTCCTAAAAATTTACTTTTCAGAACTGTACACTGCTAAACTGTTTGTGTTGACTGGTTAAACTGTCCTGAAAGTCATTCCTTAATATTCAAATTTAGAAGTTCTAAGTCATTTCAAATTGAGTAGTTGCTTTTTTTATTAGGGGTTGCTAATGGGGATTAGCTAAAGATTGCCCTTTTGATGTATATAGCCTAATATTATTTGATGTTTTCTTTAGCACTTCAATAAGTTTCGGGATTCAGTTGTGATATTGCATGAATCATGATGTATTGAATCGTAAAATGTGTATTGTGATATACACTGCTCAAAAAAATTGAAGGAACGCTTAAATCTCACACAGGGTCTCGATGAACAAAATCTATTAAAAATCAAAATCTTTACTGTACACTGTGTAATTCGTTGAGAACAAAATGACGTAACAACAGTCAATGAAAACCAAAATCACTAACCGATTGAGGGCTGGATTCAAACTCACCGAAAATCAAAGTAAACAGTTTAAATCACAGGTTGTTCCAACTTGTGTGAATTTCATTACGGTAACTCATCATGTGACTCAGTAGTGTGTATTGCCCTCATGTGCCTGTATGCACTACCGACATCTGGGCATCCTCCAGATCTCCTCCCAAACCTGGATCAGGGCATCAGTGAGCTCCTGGACAGTCTGTGGCGCTACTTGGCGACACTGGATGCACCGATACATAACATCCCAGAGGTTCTCAATTGGATTCAGGCCTGGGGAACATGAGGGCCAGTCAATGGCATCAATGCCTTGGTCATCCAGGAACTGCCTACACACTTTGGCCACATGAGGCCGGGCATTGTCCTGCACCAGGAGGAGCCCAGGGCCCACTGCACCAATGTAAGGTCTGACGGTGGGTCTAAGGATTTCATCCCGGTACCTAACAGCAGTCAGGGTACTGTTGGCTAACACGTGGATGTCTGTGCGACCCTTCCACACAGTGTGAACCTGCTGGGTTGATGCCCTTCTACGGCCCTGTCCAGCTCTCCTTGTGTAACGGCCAGTCTCCTGGTATCTCCTCCATGCTCTTGCGACTGTACTGGGAGACACAGCAAACCTTCTTGTGATGGCATGTATGGATGTACCATCTTGGAGGAGCTGGACTACCTCTGCAACCTGAATGGGCTGCAGATATTGCCTTATGCTACCAGTAGTAGATACAAGGATACAAGGATAGATACAAGGGTACTAGCACAATACAAAACTAGAGAAGAATCAGTCTGGAAGAATAAGGAGAGAGCAATTGTCTGTGGCCACCACCTGCAAAAGCATTCCCTTTTTGGGGGTTGTCTTGCTGTTGCCTCCAGTGCACCTGCTGTCACATTCATTTGCATCAAAACATGTGACATTGATTCACAATCGCTTATGCTTCCTAACTGGACAGATTGATATCCCTGAAGTTTAATTGACTTGGTGTTTTACTGTGATGATTGCGTGTTCCCTTATTTTTTTTTGAGCAGTGTATATCATATCGCAAGGTACTTGCCAATCCCCACCCCTAATGTAGAAGGACTGTTATGTATATTATATGTAATAAAAGTGCTAGTCTGTATCATATGTTGGGAGAGTTGTCTGAAAAAGATCAACATCTGATTTGTTTCCCCCAAATCTAAATGCATAAATCCTTTGAAACTACAGTTGTCAATGAATGTTGCCTAAGGTCGGGTTTATGAGAATACTAGACAGCAGAATGCCATACAAATGTGGATTATGTTGTGTCTACACAGGAACCTCCAACTGGTCTGAAAACTATTTCACCCACACGGCAGGTGTAGGATTGGTAGTGAACCAGACGGGTTCTCTGGTCAGAGAGGGCCAAAGGAGTATACAGACACAGCTAGAAGAGGTCTTTCTACGGGACTGGACATCTCAGTATGCATCATGGCTTTCTATGGATGATGTCAAACACTGTGGTAGATAAGCCAACATTAAACACCACCACTGTCCTAAATGGAAGGCTATTCCCTACATAATGCACTGTGGTTGACCAGGGCTGATGGCTTATATATATTATAATTTGTTAATGGGATTAAGTTTTTCATGTGCTCTATGCTGCCTGTCACAAAAGCGTGTGCTTACATTGTATTACACTTCACATATCATCAATTGTTGTTCAGCTATAGTCTACATATTACTGTATATATTTGCATTTTGGGTGTAAACATATTTTGTACTTGAGTTACTGTCGTGGTTGGCTTCTGAATTTAAAGTATGCATATTGAATACATTTTTGAAGAACTGTATTTTATGACATGGTCTTTGCTTAAAGTGAGGCATTTGTTGTCAATGAGGAAGAATATTGGTCTGTAATTTTCATGCCTGGTGCATTTTTTTCTCATCTGTTTACAACTGAACTTAATCTTGAAACTGAATATTTTATTTTATTATCTTATGATCTGTCGTAAAAAAAAATAATGAATAAAAAAAATATAAATATTGAAGTGATCATGTCTTGGTCTGTTTGAACTACGGAAAGGCTTTTATTTTTGAAGTCTTACGTCACTTCAGTGCGCCGGACGGCAAATGTTGGCGTCTTAAATTTGCGCTGTGCTGCTGGAATTTTAAGTAGTTCTTTAGAAAGATAAGCATTTCTTTCTGAATTAATACAGGTAGACTACAACTAAGCCAGTGAGCGAGGAATCATGTTTTATCATGTAAGTGTTTTGATATATAGCTATGGTCTTGTTTAACGACAGTAAACGTTGGTATGGCATACGATGTTTCCACTAGTTCGCTAGTAGTTGGATTTTTGCTTGCAGGTTGTAAGCTAGTTCCCTTCATTGTTGTGTTTACTAGCTTGCCAAATTTAAAACAAATCAACGTTTATAATAGTGTCGCTTGTTTTTGAGCAAACTACCTCTGAATCAGACATGATTTTGCATTTACTTGGAAGTAAATTTAAAAGAGTTATAGAAAAGTGTTTTTAAGACAAGCCGACAGTATTGCACTAATCAGCACCCCTGTTTAGTACTAGCTATTGTTAGGACTGTAAAGTGTTAATGTATCTTTCATTTTTATCACAGATATCCCTGGAGCATGAGATTCTGCTCCACCCTCGCTACTTTGGTCCTAACCTCCTAAACACTGTAAAACAAAAGCTCTTCACAGAAGTGGAGGGAACATGCACAGGAAAGTGAGTGCTGCTATTTTGCATGTATACATATTGCATACTTGCATATGTCAATACAAAAAAACAACGGATAAAACAGATGCAACCAACAAAAAAGGGTTATGTTTAAGTCTACCAGTTGTCACATTTACTCTGCCTTGTTCATCTGTCATTTCTGTTGTCACATTCTCTTGCAAATTTCAACAAGTGTGCCAAGAGAAAGTTAATTTCAAAATGCCTGTCTTTATTTATTTTTGGATACCACCAAGCTTTTATTTTAGCACATCAAATTTATGAAAATGTGTTAAACTGCATTGAATCATACATTTTTACAATCGCTCAAAGACTCAACAGCCATCAACATACACGTCTTGAGATGCCAGGGTTGAGATCCTATCAATGAAGTACACATCAGAACACACACTGCCTTAGACTGTACATAGAATTAATGTTAGGGTGATGATTAGTTGGTTTTCTTGCTCAATTCGTGATTCTCTGTGATGTTTGTTTTAGGTATGGATTTGTTATTGCCGTGACCACCATTGACAACATTGGTGCAGGTGTCATCCAACCAGGCAGGGGATTTGTCCTGTACCCAGTCAAGTACAAGGCTATTGTTTTCCGTCCTTTCAAAGGAGAGGTGGTAGATGCAGTGGTCACCCAGGTCAACAAAGTAAGGAAACTTTAGAAAGCATGTATCCTTAACGGCAGCCTATTCTTGGTTGAAACCTACTCCTGAATTCACAATGTGGGTTGTTTCAGAAAGGCAAATCCTAATGGGCCCTGGTCTAATGTAGTGCCCCAGAAAGGTTGCCATTTGGGACACTGTCAAAATATTTTACATAAATACCATCTTAAAAGGTTAGGCAATGATGGATACTGACTTATTCTCTTAATATGGTGCGGTTAAATGAAAAGCAATGTTATATTGACTTCTTTTTAGGTTGGACTATTTACAGAAATCGGACCGATGTCCTGCTTCATTTCTCGTCATGTAAGTCCAAATAAAAATGGTTCTTATTTTGTTGATAAACAATCACTGTTTCTAACGGTGTATTTTTTCAGTCCATTCCCTCAGAGATGGAGTTTGACCCCAACTCAAATCCTCCTTGTTATAAGACCACTGATGAGGTAAGACCAGGTGCCAGAAATAATCAGTTGGGCGGGCGTTTGTTTCCCATCTTTTTAGATTCTTTCTCTTCTCCAGGGATGCCAAAAGCTTACTTGAGTGGTGGTGCGAGTGTGAATTTAAAAGGAATATTTAGTAGTAAACACAGTCCCTTGAAACATTTTCTCTTATAAAGGATGATCTTTTTTCCCTTTCAGGACATTGTAATTCAGCAGGACGATGAGATTAGATTGAAGATCGTAGGAACACGTGTGGACAAAAACGACATTGTAAGTACATTGTCAAAACACCATTGTTTAAGCATCATACCTGATACACAGAAATAGAAGAATTCTGTTCTCTGACTGATTGGAGTCTTAAATATTTATCTTCCCTTTAGTTTGCCATTGGATCCCTAATGGATGATTACCTGGGTACGTAGAATTGTTTTTTATTAATGTTGTTTCATTGTTGTGAAAGGAATTTGTGAATGTGATTTTTTTTCTCATTTTTTTTTCTTTCTCTGCAGGTCTTGTCAGCTGATTTCCCCTAAGTACTGTGCAAATGTACCAATGTACATCTTTGATATTTAATGTAAATGCCCCACTGTTATAATACTGCAAGTGCAAATGTTTTCCTAGGTTGATTATGTGGTGTTATTGCTGCAATTCCTCAAATATTGTAGTTTATGGGTAAGGATCAATTATTTTTTTACACCGTAAACCACACAGAACTTGCTAATAATTATTGCATTGCTGTACAAAATCAACTGTATTAATTTACTCTTGTTGAAATTTTGTGTACTTCTAGAAGAGTACAATAAATGTTTCTTTTTTTATTAATGTTGTACCTGTCTTAATTTTACAGTTTGTTTGTAAATGCATTTGCTTAAATTCTACAAACAAACATCTCTGATATACATTTAAATCTTAAACGTAAATTAAATGTAATTTAAAAAAAATATAGACTTAATGAACAATCGGCCAACTGGATCATCTCTTGATTGGACAAAAAGCAATTTTCCAGCTCTTCCAGGCAACGTTTTATTTAAGCGACACGCACTTCCCGGCACTAAATACGTCGACGGTGGGCGCCCTCGTTCTTCCTTTCTCTCGTCCTAAAGATGGCGGCAGGGGTGAGTAAAATGGACCGATGCTTTGTCACTATTTTTGTACTGGTTTTTCAAGATACCATCTGTTAAAAATCTGCCCCATCCGCCCACTTATCAAATGCAATTTAGTGTACTTAGTATCTTCAGGTCATTAAGCCTTCATCGGCATAGTTATTTGTGATTTTGGGGGGTTATCCTACTCACAAACTAGCAATCGTAACGATAGCATAGCAGTCACATCCGTAAATGACGCCTCATTCCATTGTGCCACGTTATCGGTGCTGGAGCAAGAAGCTAAAAACGCATAAGAAACGAATGCGGTATATTTGATAACTCCTCGTGTTATGGCAAATTGTACATGTTATTGCCACCCGAAACGGCGTTTAGTCAATAATCAAAGTATCAATATTTTACTTGGTACCTAGCTTACTATGCTGAAGATACTAATTAGCATGTGTTGCTAAACCATGTACCAGTTCACTTGAATCTTACTAGACAATGAATGCGGGTTTCGGAACACGTTATAGATATAGTATTGTGGTCGACTTTTTGTCCATTACTAACGCATAATATTGTTTGCCCGAAGCATTTGTGTGCGCTCATAATCATGTACAGTACGGTTACACGTATCTTTGCTTTCATTATGTTCAGTAGGCATAGGCTGTAGAAACTCTTTGAAAAATGTCGTTATTTGATAACATCCCGGCCAAGTTAATCAAGTTAGACCCTTCTAGTTCCAAACACTACTATGTCTGCAAAAAAGATGATTCTGGGAATTGGTTTTATGGTGTCAACAATTCTTATTTGGACGTGGTCAGTGACATTAAAGTACTAATTGAGGTAGGAAAGGTGGAATGGGCTATGTATGTAACACTTACTACCCACTATTTGTTATGTCCAACCTTGTTGTATGGGATTAAACACGACCAATACAATCCTTCTCTTCAAAAATCTGTCTTATTGTTGTCCGATTAGCTGACAATCTTAGTTCTGCCGGAAATGTATTGTAGTTAAAAGCATTAATAATTTAAATGATTTGACTTGTAGAAATAGATTGATCATACGCAAGCCGTCACACTATGCAGGATATTTTCGATTTTGCTGACAGTTCTTAGATTGTTAGGTTCTTTTTAGGCATAGTTATGTAACCATTGTCTTCCCTCTCTACCCTTCAAGACTCTGTACACGTATCCAGAGAACTGGAGGGCCTTCAAAGCTCAGATTGCAGCCCAGTACAGTGGTGCTCGCCTAAAGGTGGCCAGCAGTGCCCCTGCCTTCACCTTTGGGCAGACAAACCGTACCCCAGCCTTCCTCAACAACTTCCCCTTGGGCAAGGTTTGTGACCGCCGGGGTTTGGTCAGGGTTTATCTGTTGGGGGATTCAAATCAAAGCCTGTTTGTCCAGAGCCCTGCTGGTTTCCAATTAGACTTCAATAGATCGAATCTGGTGTCAGAGTTTAATTGGCAATCAAGGGGTTAACCTGAAAATCATCAGTTCAGCTGGATTAAATGTCCTGATTTAAGTGTCTGTGTACACAGGTCCTTGAACTTGAATATGATGTTGTGTTGCCTTTAGCAGTATGTTCACACTAGCGGATTGTTGATGCGATGATGTTTTGAATTTCTTCACCTGAAACCATAATGAAGTTTTTTTTGAGCTTTTTAACCCTGAGCATCAGCTGTAAGCCATTTTGAACATAGCCTGGCCCCAGATTAGTTTCTGACAAGGATTGGCTTGATGGCACCAATTGGTAGCCAGACAAGATATTTGTTTTTTATTTTCTGGTTGGGGAGAGGAGTGTATGTTCTATCTAGCTTTAAGAACAGGCTGTGGACATTTGTTGTTGCCCAATAAATGGCTAAAATGTGTTCTTTTGTCGTGCTCATCAGGTTCCAGCCTTCCAAGGAGATGACGGCTTCTGTCTGTTCGAGAGTAATGCCATTGCTCACTACCGTAAGTTTTTTTTTTTTTTTTTTTTTTTTTTTTTTTTTTTTTTTTTTTTTTTTTTTTTTTTTTTTTTTTTTTTTTGCCTGCCCTTTTTTTTTTTAATGGTTCCAACCATAATGTCACCCCATTCTCTGTAGTGCACCACATTTGACAATGCCCATTGACAACAGGATGGCGTTGAGATGCTTCCTGTTTTCTTGACCTGCCGCTTGTTATAAAACTAGCTAGACAGCTTTAGTGTGGGTCATTTAAGACGGGATGTCAATGTAATTAATGTACGTACATCTACGGTTGAGAAATGTGTACATGGCTTCCATATGAGATTTTTTCTGCATTTCCCCAACTGCAGAGTAATTCGGCAGGCCGTTGTCAGCGAGGCTTAGCCTGTAGTGGCTCTGTCCTTTCCTAAAGCGTCTGCTAGAGAGAAGTGAGGTCGTTTGAGGCCCTGCTGTGTCTCATTCACGGCAAGGTTATAGGTAAATCTCACACAAACGTGGACGCCTGTCTATTTAGTTGATAGACTGTTTATTTACGTTACAATCCGTAAGTGTTAAGACCATTTCGAAAATCGGGAAGTTCTTAGTGACATCTGTTGCTCCAGTTCCACAGTAGAAATGCCCTATTATCAGCATATCTAAATGTGCTAACGTTACAAAACAATCCACTAGACGGAAACATTGAACAGAGCGCCGTATGCACCTTTGTGAAGCGATCTCAGTCAGATCCCTAACTCTTACACCCCCCCCCCCCCACTTTGTAATCTTATGGACCATCGTCTTCCCCTCCAGTGAGCAATGAGGCCCTGCGTGGCAGCTGTCCCCAGGCTCAGTCCCAGGTGATCCAGTGGGTGAGCTTTGCTGACTCTGAGATCATCCCTCCAGCCTCTGCCTGGGTCTTTCCCACCTTGGGAATCATGCCGTTCAATAAACAGGTATGCCGTTCCTCACCAATTGTGCTGTCTGCGCCCACTGTCACGCACACCTGTCTGTGGTCTAGGGGTGGGTATTGGCAAGTACCTTGCGATACGATAGATATCACGATACACATGTTACGATTCAATACATCTCCATTCATCACTATCGCAACAATCACAATACTTATTGAAGTGCTAAAGAAAACCTCAAATAATATTAGGCTATATACTTGAAAGGACAATCTTTAGCTAATCCCCATTAGCAAGTCCTAATGAACCCCTACCTTCTAAATTGAGACCAGAATAGAATTCTAGAATGCTGCTGTTGATTACTGAAAATTCTCAAAATAAATTATTTTCTCACACATTTCTAACAGACATAGCAACAAAACCAAATTATAATCACAAGTTAACTTTGTTTTAAAGAGCACGTACTCTTCTTTAATTTGACAACACATTAACTTGGAATAATATAATTTTTCTCCCATTAACAATGAAAAGAATGAAACTAATGTCTAAGTTTGCATAAAACGATATATTGCTTGTTTATCAAGTTATCACGACAGGGTTGTTGTTGTCATCTAAAAGATATTACCAACATTTCACAGCATAAAATATGGACAACACAAAACTTATAGCCGCAGTTTTTCTTACTTACCTCGACATCATTATCGCTTTCAAAGAGCAAGGACGTTTCTAACCTCAAATGACCAAACACAGAAACAATCTCTTCTAACATAAAGTCGTGGCCGCTTTGGCGCTAGCATTTTGAGTAAGGCTATTAATAATTTTTTTTAAAAAGTCAAATGACAGCTTACCCTTTTCTGGTTTCTTATTAATGGCGACGTCCATGGAAATACAGTAACAGGCTTTTATCATTTAGATTTTGACATACACACAACTATTATTGTTAAAGAAACACGCCCGTTCAGCGACCACTACATTTAACAGACGGCTGTCGACAGCATAATAAATAAATTAACATTGATTCTAGACATCAGAATATCGATACAATATTGTGAAAAAAAGAATCGTGATTTTACATTAAATCGTTGTATTTGCACAGCACTACTGTGGTCACTGTTTTTGCTTCCCTCTTGAGGAAACCAATTTGTGTAATAGCGTGCAGAAAACAGTGCTTAAGTGATTTTTGTTATTCCCTGTTAACATGTCCTACACGGCTTATGGGCTTTATACAGGTAAACGAACAACACTGTATTAGTTGGGTTTTAAAGGTGCAGTCTGAGTCTTTTGCAATTAACCATGTTTTAATCGTGATGTTTGTGCATAATCTAATATTAGAATCACTATCGTACCTCAGTGAGCCATACATTCTGAATTTGAAAGCGTGCGGTATTGAGGGCAGGGTGTACAAATCAGCAAATGCATTTTGGGGACCTTTTTAGCTCAGCAGTGCCTCTTAGAAGAAATTGGCAAAAATCACAGGCTGCACTTTAAGAGGTCAATAAAGGTAGTGGTGCCAACAGTTTGAAAGCTAGAGACAAATTTAAGAGTTAAATAACCAGTGCTCTGTGCCAGAAATTGCATTAGGGATAGCCTGCGGACCAGCAGGCTTTCCTCTGCAGACTGGTCCATGACCCTGGTCAGACAAATGGGACAGAAACTAGCCTGGTTGTAAAGCAATTAGCTACCATGCTAGTTATTCCACTTCCATTGATGTACCAGTTTTAGCTGTGTTGGTTTTGTAAATGGTTAACTTTCCATTAGGGCTGTGAACAATAAGTAGTGCCCAAGAAGGTAATAAATCCACTTCATGCCGTCACTCCTGCCAAATCAAAAGCAAACATCTGTTGCATGATAGCTTGCTTATCGCAAGCACTGCTTCACACCTGCTTGTGCAGCTAATCAGCTTCGGAAATTACATCAGTGTTTACTTTTGATTTGGAGGTGGTGATGGAATCAAATAGTCGGGAATTTCTTGGCACCGCTCAGCATCCCAAACAACCCCCCTTCTACTGAGATGTCTTCTACATCTACTGAGATGTCGTTCCTCAAAAATCTCTTGTCTGTTCATCCTTTCCTCAGTCTTGACCAGGCTCCCAGTCCCTGTTGCTGAGAAGCATCCCCTACCATGCATTTCCATAGGGAAGCTATAAGCCTGGTGCTCAGCGCTACCTTGTTTCCGCCTGATGTATTCATCAGGCATCTGGGTATAATGCTTTGTTTTTGGCATCATCAGATCTGAGTTCTACGAAGGGTTTCTTGGACTTCATGGCTTGGTTCTGGATCTGGTATTTGATTGTGGGTCTATGTAAACAGGTGTGGGCCTTTCTGAATCATGTCTTGTTAGTTTGCTGCTGGTGGACAAGTCCTACAGGCGTTGCCAGGATAATCAGTGAACATAGCATGCAACGTATCAATATGGAGTATCATGGCAAAGTTTCTGAATATTTATGGACATGAGATTTCAGTATAATTTTCAGTAAATTGGAATGCGTTCCTAAATATGTTTTTGCCATAATGGGGTATTGCGTGTGTATATTGATGGCAAAAAAGTGCTCAATTCTAAATTGTATAACACAATGTAGTGAAGGTGACGGTGTCTGAATACTCAAAGGTGCTGTGCCTTATAACATTAAGTCCTCTGATAATCACCAGGCAGGGTCATTGGGAATGTTAGTTCACACAGTTACTGCTTAATTAACTGAATTGGAGATTGTAGCTGGCTACCTTAACATCTGATGGTTATGCATCATCTAAAGTCCATTGGTCATTCCTTTAGGGTAAATACATTTTCTGTGGCAGCTATGGAATGGTCTTATTGGGTGAACGCAAAACTATTTGCTCTCATTATTGTGTGTGTGTGTGTGTGTGTGTGTGTGTGTGTGTGTGTGTGTGTGTGTGTGTGTGTGTGTGTGTGTGTGTGTGTGTGTGTGTGTGTGTGTGTGTGTGTGTGTGTGTGTGTGTGTGTGTG
>JACXGI010000874.1:0-112034 GCA_016801175.1 Esox masquinongy
GGACGAGAAACTGGAGAACGCGAGATGTGGCATGTAAACATGAACCATTGATCTGGCAGGGGAGAAGTGGCAGGGAGTTGTATTTGTATGCGTGGTGATGAGGTGACTGGGGACAGGTGTGTGATTTGGTGATTGGTGACAGGTGTGTGATTTGGTGTGCACTGAGACTCAGGGGCGCGGGCGCCCTCTGCTGCGCGCTTGCGGAGGCGGGGATGTGACAGAGACAGAGTGGTTAGTCAATACGCTGAGCATGAGGACAGCGTATGAACCCTGCCACTCTACCAGTAATATTGTAAATCTCTGCTGCCAGCCGTTCAAGTGTACTAAATAGTTGTTTCAATTAAGGATAGAAATGAACGAGTCACACAATTATTTTTTGGAGTCTTTTTAATTTACCCAGTTGCTTGGTGTTTTGATTCTATACATCTGTGTGTATCATCACAATGAATAATCAATTAACCACATTCATAACTATATCCTAATTCCAAATGTCAGTTAGAAACAACTTTGTTATTCTTTTTCTTTTGCAGCTTGAAAGGTTTTTCTCTTCGAACGTAAACAAACAAGTCATTTAAACAGAACTGTAAAAAAGTTACTCTAGAGTTCAGTAAAAACAACTGGTTAAAAACCAAGAATTGTTTGCGAACTGCACAACTACACTAAAAAACAGCTCCAGAAAAAATTAAGAGACCGCTGCACTTTTTTCTTTCCTTTCCAAAGAAGTTGAAAAGGAAAGTTTTGAGTGAGGAACAGAAGCGTTCAATTTGCAGGGGTCTCTTAATTTTAACCCTTCTGTTCCTCACTCAAAACCTTCCTTTTCGACTTTTTTGGAAAGGAAAGAAAAAGGTGCAGTGGTCTCTTAATTTTTTCTGGAGCTGTATACTAGTTTTAGGCAGTGGTGATATACTGTGGGTGGTTGTAGTCAGCTGTCTGGCACTGCAGCTAGAACCTGGGCAGCAGCCGCATTAGTTTTCATTAGTGTTCAGTGTTGCTGCAGGGAGCCTGGCTTGTGGGTCATCAGAACTCAGCATCAGGGTTGAGGAGAGGAAGGACATGGACTCATAAGTCGTGGTCTGATCTACATTTATATCCCTCTAGTTTTATACCAACTGTACACCCCAATGCTTAAAGTTAATTCAGGAATTTGATTGAGTGAAGAAAATGTGAAATAAATTAAACAGTTATACTGAATGAAACATTTCAAGTGACTTCAACAATTTCTTCCTTTTTGAGTTTATGAAACTGGAAACGTTAAATTTAGTAGAATCATACTAGCAGCTATAGGTGCAAACTGCTGTTTATGATAAGAGCAACATTATCAGGTAGTGATAGTGAGCTAGCTGGGTTGCAAGCAAAACTAGCCAACCTCACCGAGCTGCTTGACATTTCTAAAGTGACAACAGTCTTTTTGTGTTACTGGGAATCCAGTATATCGAGCTGCTGACATGCTGATTCAAGTTATAAAGAAGCCAATGTTTGGGACCCATGTAGCAGCCATGTAGTAACTGCCAATAATGTAATACATTTTCCATTCTTAATTTAATAAAAGTCAATAATGTAATAACTTACCAATAATGTAATAACATTTCTGAACAAATAACGTAATAACTTTTAACCATAATGTAATAAGTTATGTTATTGGCTAGGTTAGTAAAAAAAAGTATTCAAATTGTAATAATTGGAGCTGATAATGTAATAATATACTTATATCACTGTGTGTTTAAGATATATTTATTAAGTGTCAGACTTGCATAACACTTACCTTTACTGTTGCTTCTTTCAAATAGCTGCTCAAAAACCTGACCCTGAATCTTTAGATTAGATTAGTTTCAACGTTATTGTCATTGTACAAGTACAGTACAACGAAATGTAATTAGCATCTAACCAGAAATGCAAATAGAAGATTGCAAAAAATTTTCAAGTGAAACAATTAAGAACAACGTATCTTATAGGTGCAATGTATGAATGTGCAATTATGGCAAATGCAAACACAAATGGCAATTCTAAATGTGTAATGAAGGCAAATTGAAGGTGCAAGGTAGCATGTGCATTTGAAATGCAGGGATAGCAGCAATGAGGTTCCCGAGGTAGACATGTACATGTAACATCTGAAAACGTTCTTATCTGACTTTGCAAGTAATGTCAAAGTCCAGTAGTACAGGAGAGTAGTGCAACAAGGAGAGGTAGGACTAAGTGGTGGGTGGGTATGGTTAGTGTTGGGTCACAGAGTTCAACAGGGTTATAGTAGCTGGACAGAAACTGTTCCTGACCCTGCTGGTGCGAGAACAAAGAGACCTGTACCGGCTGCCTGATGGTAGGAGGGAAAACAGTTTGTGGCATGGATGTGAAGGGTCCCTGATGATACTGCGTGCCCTATGCAAACACTGCTTGCACTGGATGTCTACGGTGGCTGGGAGCTGGGCACCAGTGATGTGGGAGGCAGTTTTAACCACCCATTGCTGGGCCTTTTGATCGGCCACAGAGCATCCGCAAAATCACACTGTGGCTGAGTTAGTCAGAATGCTCTCGATGGTACAACGGAAGAAGTTCTCAAGGATCTTGGGAGACAGGCGGGCCATCTTCAGCCTCCTCAAAAATACAGGCGCTGCTGTGCCTTTTTGACCAGGGTTAAGGTGTTGAGGGTCCAGGAGAAGTCCTCGGAGATGTGGACACACAGGAATTTGAAGCTGGGCACATGCTCCACCTCAGTGCCATCGATGAGAACTGGGTCGTTATTGCAGAATTTAGACTTCCTGTAATCCACAATGAGCCCCTTGGTTTTCTTTGCATTTAGAGCCAGGTTGTTGTCAGCGCACCATGCCGCCAGGCACTTGACCTCCTCTGGAGGCTGACTCACCGTGGTGTCGTCTGCGAACTTAATGATGATGGAACTGTGTAAAGGAACGGAGTCGTATGTGAAGAGGAAGAAAAGGAGGGGGCTCAGCAAGCAGACTTGTGGAACACCAGTTTTCAGAATCAGGGTGAAGGAGGTGAAGTTGTCTAAACTGACAGTCTGAGGTCTGAGCTAAAGTCTATGAACAGCATTCTCACATAGTTGTTGGTTTTGTCCATGTAGGTGAGGGCAGAGTGTAAAGCTGTGGAGATGAGGTCCTCTGTTGACCTGTTTGATCGGTAAGTAAGGATCAGTCTTTCAAAGCACTTCATGATTGTGGGGGTGAGTGCAACAGGTCGGAAGTCATTCAGGCTTGACGCAGTTGACTGCTTCAGCACTGGCACAATGATTGCGGTCTTGAAGCAGTCTTGAAAATGTCAGTAAAGACCTCAGTTAAGCCATCTTGATGCAACTTTTCAGGTTGGCCCTGGATGTGTTGTAGGCCTCCGCAAACAATCTCCAGTCTGTGTGTTGAAACTGGTGCTGTAGTGACCCCTCTGGCCACACTTTGACTGTCCTCACTAAAGGTTTCACATGTGTAATGAGGGGTAAATACTTGGGGAGTAGGAACAGTGAAAGGTGATCCGACTGTCCCAGGTGGAGGAGGGGAATGGCTTTGTAAGCCTCCGGAATGTTTGTATACACATGGTCTAGAGTATATTCTCCTCTGGTGGGGCAGGAGACATTTTGGTGAAATTTGGGACAAACAGTTTTCAGATTTGAGTGATTGAAATCCCCTGCAACAATAAAAGCACCATCCGGATGCGCAGTTTGCGGTTTGCTAATAGCAGCCTGCAGTTCCTTTATTGCTAGATTAGCATTGGCATCCAGGGGTATGTAGACTGCTGTAACAACAATACATGTAAACTCCCGAGGCAAGTAAAAAGGTCTGCACTTAATTATCAGGTGCTCCAGATTGGTTGAGTAGTGACTCCTGGTTGTTGTTAGTGTCTGTACACTATGGTTTGTTTACATAAATGCACAGCCCACCTCCTCTGGTCTTACCGGAGTCCTCTACCCAACGATCAGCCCTGAAGACGTCACGCCCCTCTAGCCCAATTGCGTTGTTGGGTATGTTATTGTTAAGCCATGTTTCCATGAAAATCATGGTGCTGCAATCCATCATCCTTTTTTGTGAGATGATTCTTAGTCGTATTTCATCCATTTTGTTCGCTAGTGACCGTACGTTAGCAAGGAAAAGGCTAGGTAGTGAAATCCGATGGGGGATTAGCTTTTGCCTAGCCTGTAGGCCACCCCGCTTCCCTTGCCTTTGTTTACGATCTTGATGCTGCCTCCAGGCACTTCCTGTCATAGATATAATTTGCGTCTCCTGGGGCATCTTCGCGATCTCCAGTGGAAGTTGTAATTTGCCAAAAACTCTTTTTGTGCATTTCAATAGAATTAATTCTGTTTCCAGGAGTTCTTGTTGCCTATATAGAGTCTGTGTCAGTCTGTACTGAGTAAATGTTCGAAGAACTACTAAGTAAATTACTGCTAATTCACAAAATCTGTGTAGACACTGAGCCTCGCGTTATACACTCACCACCATCTCAGCACTAGTCCTAACTCTGAGGCATCTTAGTCCTAACTTTGAGAAAACACACACCCCTCTCTCTCTCTTCTTGAATAGATATTTAAATATTTTTATAACTTGGCGCATGGCTATTACTGTACTACATTTTCAATGGTACTAAAAGTAATATTTGTTATATTCTATAAAATGTCACATTTAATTATGGAAACACTGGAGAGAGGTTACCTATCTAATAGCAATAACTAAAAAAAGAGAGAATATTGTTTTTTCTTTGAAGACTCATAACTAGGTAACTAGTACTTAGATTGTTCTCTCATTCTCTCTATGGAATTTTTCTGATCATAAACGGGGGAACTCATCATGGTAGATTGCCTGATCGTATGTCCATCTGATGTTTGAAGGCTATTTGCAAAGGTGGATAACATTTTAACATGACCTGATGCTGTCAGACATTTCTAAATTTGTCAGAATGTTCCTTAGAACACATCTGTTAGTTGTATTACTAACTACCTAATTTTGTAAAAATATCATTAGGGTTATAGTCTCCAAGATGCCCTACTGTCTTAAATTTAGTTATTAGTGTTTCAGCAGTTCACTGGTGAAACCCTATTGATTTTGTTAGCGTTATTATTAGTGTTTCTGTGACGTCTACACCTGCTCAATTCCCCCCATTCATTGTTCGTAGTGGTGTATTCTGTGTTTGCCTCAAGCCACGTAACTCTCAGTTTAGTAGAGAGCTTGGACTATATATATTAACTCTCGTCTTATCGTGAGGTTTAGGAACCTGTGTAGAACTGCAGCATTCTGTAAGTTTGTACCACAGTGTAATTTCTCATACTGTTACGCTGCTTAGTGTTCTTGTTTACTTCTGTTGCTCATTAAAAGCATTACAGAAGGTACGTGTTCTGCGTTTGAGTTTGCTACCCACGTACCATCAGTTTCAGCAGATCACTGGTGAAACACTATTGTTTTAGTACCAGTTCATTATTATTATTATTATTATTCTCCAGCCGTTTTAAGGCTTTTTTGAAAGTTCCCGTGAGATAAAAAAGCACAATGTGAAGGGAGGCTTTCATAGCCAACCTTCTAGGTCCCTTTAAGGAGGGAGTAATTATGTGAGCATAGATGTATGTAGTAGTATGTATGTAGTATGTATAGATGTAGTGTTATTCTACTGGCCAGTATGATGTTCCACATTCCCTTAATTTACAGTTATATGCATAATGTCATAATTTCACTAAGTCTGTTATTCTGAGAGTTTGTATTCGTGTATGCATAGGTGATGTCCATGTCTTGTGTGATAATGTACGTATGTCTTCTCCTTGTCTTGATTGTAGAGGATCTGCGCCTGTGACTATCAGAGATCGATGTGTATACAGCTCTGGAAAAAATTAAGAGACCACTCCTAATTTTTCTCAACCTTTTCACGCGTGAGTTTCAAATATCCCTTAACGGCCCCCCAGCATGAGTTTTTTTGCGCAAGTTCAGTACTCACTCAGAGTTCCAGAATGTGATTATGATGTCACAATACATTTCGTCCGCAGCTTCCCAAAAACACCACGCTGCTTACTAGTTATGCATCTAATTTTTTATTTCAATTATATTAGCAAACCTCTACTGGTAGTAACTGTTAAAATGTATATTGAATAATTATTGACCAATCTTAAAAATGCTGTCCTTTTTCTAAAGATCGTGGCATAAAAGATACTGACACACTTCACTTGTTGTATCAATAAAAAATATGCTAACTATCAGGCAATAGGTGGTGTGTAAATCATTTATTTACGTAATTATTCCGAAGCTCTCAAAAGTTTAACAAATTATGAATTCCGATTCTTGCATTTAGTAATAGACAAATACGATCAGTGAAAAAATAGATTTTTGAAGATTTTGTTGAGCTTTTTTCTCAAGAGCAATTCCTGATGGGGCAACAAAAGTAGCGCTGTAATACTGTTTTAGTTTGTGCCATCGGTTTGCTACTAGATCAGCCAATTGAGCTATTGTGTGTGAACCCTACCAACATAAAAACAAACTGACTGGATTAACCCCACATTAGCTACGTGCATTGAGTGCCGTTCAGACAGTTGACATGAACAGTCACCTTGCCAGGTAAGGAACACTACATACATTGCATTGCAAGCTTCTCTCATTGACTCAAATTCAAAGAGCTGCAAGCACTGGTTGATGTGTAACTGTAGCTAGCTAGGAAATGTCAGCTAACCGCTAGCTAACAAAGTGTGACCTGGAATTCAATGCAGTGAAAATGAAGATTGGTGACGGTTCTAAATGTATCTTATTGTATTGAGCGGTAGAAGTAAAAAAAATTGTCTAACATATCCTTTGTTTGAACTAGTTACTGAAAGTCAGCCACCAACAACAGACTCCTTCAGATTCCCACACACGCACTGTAGTTATATAGTATCTGCATGATGTGTCACTGCTGAGCACTGGATCAAACTATTGTGAGGCAAAGTGTGGTGGGTCGCAATCATTTTAAACTTAAAAATGCGCTATGAAGTGTCTATATCCAGCACAAGTGCTTTCATTCTGTGTTATAAATATTATTGAAATTACATAGTTATTTTTACCGGGATATATTGGGGAGGGACAAATCAGTTTTCCCAGCATGGCAAATCTGTCTAAAAGACTGGCAAATGTAAATGTCCATCAGGTCTCAGAGTTACTCACCTTTTTTATCTTTGGTTGATAAAAAAGCATACAAACGGGTAACGTAACTTCTAGAAAGTTTTTACACAATGATTTTGATCGGTTGTCAGCTCTTCCAGGAAATGGTAAGATGCTCTACAGTAGTCGCTAATATCATTCGTTTTTGTGTATTATGTTTATTTTAGAAAAATATAACTGCTAGTGTTGGCTGTCTGTTGGTACATAAGTAACCCTTCTTGTCCTGATTTGAATGCTTGCTACCTCATTAATATCATAGTGTGGTCTTCAAACAATTAGAATGAGGAAATAAAGTTATAAACACTGTTTGAGCTAAATGTGAGTAAATAAAAGCACGGTCTGACGTCTGACGTCACTCGTACCTAGATGTTCTAATGGTACGTTCTAATCACACCGGTGTGATCGTACGCTTCAGGGACCACTCTAGCCTGAGTGGTACGATCGTAAGCGTCAAAGGTTAAATCAGCATCTCTACATGTATGGCAGCTATTCCATTCCAGTGTCTGTTAAATTCCAACACAGGCACACCTCATTTGACTTAATGAGGTATTGATTAGGTGATTACCTGAACCAAATCTAATTTAACGAGGAAAATAATTAAAAACCACTGCTGTGGTTATCAATATCCTCTTGCAATAGGACCAGCTAGATGGCAAAAAGAGTGCAAGTAATACCTCAAAGGTAATTTGAATAAAAAAATAACTATTCAGCATGACAAAAGAGTTGAAAAGAAAAGCTTTGAGTGAGAAAAAGAAGGGTTCAATTCTAGCTTTACTGGCAGAGGGATACAGTGAGCGTCAGGTTGCTTCCATCCTGAAAATTTCAAATATGGCGGTTCATAAGAACAAGGTCAAGCAACAGACATTGGGGACAACAAAGCTACAGACTGGCAGAGGGCAAAAACAACTGTCCACTGACCAAGATGACCATCAACTCATTCGAATATCACTCAACAACTGTAGGATGATATCAAGTGACCTACAAAAAGAATGGCAAACAGCAGCTGGTGTGAAGTGCATGGCGAGGACGGTTCAAAACAGGCTCCTAGGGGCAGGGCTGAAGTGGTGCAAAGCTAGAAAAAAGCCCTTCATCAATGAGAAGCAAAGAAGAGCCAGGCTGAAGTTTGCAAAAGACCATAAGGATTGGACAGTGGAGGAATGGAGTAAGGTCATCTCTGACGAGTCAAATTTTCAGCTTTGCCCAACACCTGGTCGTCTAATGGTTAGTAGGAGACCTGGAGAGGCCTACAAGCCACAGTGTCTCGCACCCACTGTGAAATTTGATGGAGGATTGGTGATGATCTGGGGATGCTTCAGCAAGGCTGGAATCGGGCAGATTTGTGACAGAATTCCTGAATCGGGGTGAATGTCGCATGTCACTACTTTTCAGGAGAGCCGGTTTTAAAAAGAAAAACATGTTCTGGGACATTTTGTCTTTTTTGCAGAAATGCCTTCTTGAAGATGTGAACTTTCATGTGACTTAATAACAAATTAGTATGCAAAGTGTAAATCCGAATAAAATGTGAAACTAAAACCCTTGTTTAACCAGCGGAAAATAATGAAGGGGCTGAGATAATGAAAGGACTGGACATGCTGACATACTGAGTTCTGATTGGTCTATCAAGTAACCGGCTTTTGTCAACAACGCAACTGCTTGGTCAGTAAATCATTGTGATCCCAGGATTTTCAAAAATGGACAACTGCGGTCGCATTGATACAGCTGTGAATCACATCGCTGCCCTGAATTTTGCTGGTGTTATCAACAAATCTGAAGTTGTGAGATACTACTTTCTGGAGTACAATGAACTTACCAGCTAGCTAACATTTCCTGGTTTCTAGCTTGTGTGCGATTATGCTTAGCTATTGTTTGCATAGTCATAGTCACAAAACTGAGCACATCACTTAGTTTGTTAAGCTACCTGATTGACCGGTCATTCATTCAGGTGTGTGTGATTATGCCTAATCTATAACCCTATAATGGCTCAGTGGCTGTCCACCTGCACTCAAACTATCTGGAATTACATTGCTTCTCCTATTTATTATGAATCCTGCTGCTAAACTACTTCAACGTTTATACCTGATGTATGAGGTCCATGTGAAATATTTAATTTAATTTGGTTTGATAAAGTATGTGTTTATTAGGGACCAACCAGACCAGTTTAGCAAGGCCAGAGTGTCCCCATTTGAATACTTAAATAGCTGGGTGGGGTTAAAGGCCTAAGAGGGTGTGAACTACACTGAATGGGCGTAAACATAGACCAGCTCTCTGGAAAGTATGAATCTTTCAAGGCTTTTTTCTCAGAACTAAGTAGAGCAGATTATCAACTTTTAAAGCAGGATATCTTTCCCATAACTTCATCAAACAGTATTGTTTTATATACCATTACAAAGCTCTAAATCTGGAACTTTATAAAATGTAATAAAAATCAAAACTCAAATTTTGCATAAGCCCCCGTTCAGGAATTCTGTCACATTTGTCTTTGTGAAGGACTCATGAATCAAGCCAAATACAAGGTTACCCTGGAAGAACACCTACTTCCTTCTGCTCTGACAATGTTCCCCAACTCTGAGAATTGTTTTTTCCAGCAGGACAATGCTCCATGCCACACAGCCAGGTCAATCAAGGTGTGGATGGAGGACCACCAGATTAAGACCCTGTCATGGTCAGCCCAATCTCCAGACATGAACCACATTGTAAACCTCTGGAATTTGATTAAGAGGAAGATGGATGGTCACAAGCCATCAAACAAAGCCGAGCTACTTGAATTTTTGTACCAGGAGTGGCATAAAGTCACCCAACAGCAATGTGACAGACTGGTGGAGATCATGCCAAGACGCATAAAAGCTGTCATTAAAAATCTGGGTTATTCCACCAAATATTGATTTCTGAACTCTTCCAAAGTTATAACATTAGTATTTTGTGGTTGAAAACAGAATATGAATTTGCTTTCTTTGCATTATTTGAGGTCTGAAAACATCTTTTTTTTTGGTTATTTTGACCAGTTGTTTTTTTGGTTATTTTGACCAATATTTTGACCAGGCTAAGAAGAACGTCAAACTCTGAGTTGGCATTTTTTTTTGGAACAGGTAATTCCATTTTTCATATTTTTATTCAGAATTTCAGAATATTCTCTATCGGGCATTGGTGCAGAACTGCTTTCTGACGGGTGAGTAATTGCAAAATCCTGTAATTGTTTTTTTACTGAAAAAATCCTACCTAGTGCAGCTTACATTTTTTTTCAAATTCAACCAACATAAATTTGTTACACTACAGTACTGTAGGGTACTGTTATATTTGTTAACTACAGTACTGTAGTTATCTCGCTAAAAAATTACCACCATGCAACCAAAACTAGGAGCACAGAAATGGGAAGACAAAACTAAAAGTATGTCAAAATGTGTGTAGCAGTTAAGAAATGGCTGATTGGGACTGAGTAGGTTATGAATAAATAAATACTCTAAATGACAATATTTTTATTTGGAATTTGGGAGTAATGTTGTCATTAGTTTATAGAATAAAACAAAACTGTTAATTTTACTCAAACACATACCTATGAATAGTAAAACCAGAGAAACTGATAATTTTGCAGTGGTCTCTTAATTTTTTCCAGAGCTGTATATTGTGTTTTTCTGTCCATCTTGGTTCCACACACAAAGAAGAGTGGGCAAATATTGCCACGTCAAGATGTGCCATGCTAATAGACTCCTACCCAAAAAGACAGAGTGCTGTAATAAAATCAAAAGGTGCTTCAACAAAGTATTAGTTTAAGGGTGTGCACACTTATGCAACCAGGTTATTGTGAGTTTTTTATTTTTTATTTTTCCCCCTCAAAGGTTTCAGTTTGTTTTTCAATTGTTCACGTTATAGGTCACATTAAAGGCGGAAAAGGTTCTGACATGATTTTTCTGTCTCATTCTTTTACATCACAAGAACCTGGCATTTTAACAGGGGTGTGTAGACTTTTATATCCACTGTATACTGCAACAGCATCACACACTTACTTCAGGCTCTGCAGATGGTGGTTCTGTAGGTCGGGTGGATGGGGCACCAGCATTCTCTTCCTGAATCCTCTTCATGATTGCTGCAGAGGCTGGGGTTCTTGAAACATGTTGTCTTCTCTGGATTTAAGATCTCACCAGTGCCTTTCCCAGTTCCTCGAGAAAGCGTCTACTCTGGAACTTCTCTCTGTTCCTCTCTGGGTTCAGTGCCATCCAGATGACAAAGGCGTTGTATGCTGAGATGTCCAATATGTCAAAAAATATCACCAGTAGCAAGCATAGGGTCCTCCTTTTGCAGCTGTAGGCAGTCACCAGCCTGTCCATGTTGTCCACCCATCCTTTTGTGGCATTATAATCCATGATGATCTCTGGTTTTTGATGCTCCTGGCCACAGATTCTCCCATCACGGTGCAGTGTACTCATGAGTACCACATTCTTGCCTTTCTTTGGCACATAGGATACCAGGGACATGTCAGCCGTGCATACAAACTTGGAAGACTTGACAGGCCTGTTCTTTGTAGTCAGCAGTTGGGGTGGGAGCTCAGACTTGGTCATCTTCCTCTTTAGGAGCTCCTGTCCCAGCTTGTGCGAGGTAAAAAAAATGTCACATGTGATGTGTCCACAGATTCCCGGACAACTCTCATTCCTTGATTTTTCTCAGGGGCTCCTCCATCAGGTTTCCCTGTGTAGACTTGTAAGTTTCAAGCATATGAGGAAGTGGCATCACAGGCAGCCCAGATCTTTATATCATATTTCGCAGGTTTAGATGGTATATACTGCCTAAAGGGGCAGCGGCCCGTAAATTGTATCAGCTGCTCGTCAATGGTGACATTAGGCCCAGGGTTGTAAAACAGGGGGAGGCAGTGCACCCACTTGTCCCACACTGTCCTGATGGCAGCTAGCTTGTCTCTCTGCCGTCGAGCTGGTCTGTCATCTCGGTTATCAAAGGGGATAATCCTGGAAATTATGTGGAAGTTTTCCAGAGACTTTGTTGCACAGAAAAGTTCTCTGCCAGTTTCTGCATCCCACAGGGATTCTGTGGAATCCCCTTTGGACCAGAAAACTCTAGCAAGGATAAGAACCCTAAAGTAGACATGTAAATGGGTTTGGTCCATCTCCTTCCACCTCTCTCCAAAAACACCTTCCTTCTAAATTAGTACAATCCAGAATAATTTTCTGGATGGAATCTGGGATGAAAAGCTCAAAAGAAGACTTGATGTCTTGCACATGAGTAACTGCCATCCGTGTTGGCCCTGGTTGCATTCTTATCACATTGGCAGCCATGCGGGGTGGCTCATTTCTAGGGCAAGAAGACCATTCAATTTCACCATATTTTTACATCCATATTTCTTCACTGACGGGCTTGTTCTGGTCCTGGAGCTGGCTGCTGACGGGCTGGTCCTGGAGCTGGCTGCTGACGGGCTGGTCCTGTGGCTCATCTTCGTTTTGGAACTAGCTGATGCTCAATCTCATCCTCTTCTTCAAAGTCACTGTAAAGCCTCTGAGTTTTCAGAAATGCGATCCTCCCATTCTGAAACCACTTCCTCTACATCATCAAAAGCTTCTCTCTCTTCCAAAATCAATTGCAAGGCCCTCTGAACAGAGAATCTTTTGGCCATCTTGATCAGTTGTGATAAGGAACCACACTGGCTAAGCTAAATTTATTGTGTCCCGCCCCCAACTTGCAGCTGGGATAGATTATGAGAAAATAAAGATTGGTTCTTGCAAGACAGAGGGTAAAATGGAAGGAATGTGAGAGCAGACAGTGTTGGTGCTTGAATTTTGCAACAATGTTGCAACCTCAGAAACACAAAACTCACACTTACACTTACAATGGATCTTCAACCTTGCCAAAAAAATTGCCAAGGTATAAATAGTTATATTATAATAGACAAGTGCTGCACACAGTTGCCACAAAATAAAAAAAATGTAAATTGCTATTGTTGTAAGGTTTCAATTTTTGCATGTTGTTTGAGTTCAAGTTAATTTAAGTTTTATATTTTTGTTATTTTTACCTATTTAAATAAATTGTGACCTACAAATCAAATGTCCAATCGAATCGAGGATTTGGGGAATCATTGCACCCCTAACAGTCAAATATTTAGTGGAATGCTATGTTGCCATGATTATTTAATCCAAAAGAACAGCTAGATTGAGCACTAAAAATAGCTAACAGTGCTATTGTTAGCAATAATACTAACGATATTTGCTAGCTAGTTACTCCATCTAAAATTATTCTGATGACATGAACATTATAACAAACAGTTTAGCTATTAATGATTTGCCTTTATGATATGGTGTCATGTTTTCCAGCCTCAGTAGCTAATCTATGCTCAGTAGCTAAATTAATCCACTGTTTTCATTTGTACAACGATTGATGTACAATGAGTATTTCATTAAAAAAAACGATCTAGCAGAGTCAATAAAAAATAACTAATGACCCTACTGTTAGCGATAAATGATAATGACGTTACCTAGCTGGCAACGTTAGCTAATGGAAATATGTTTAACTAACCTCAGTTTAAGTTAACGTTAGTCCTAAAATCAGTCTGGTGACAGGAACATTATAACATACGGTTTAGCTAATAATAATTTGACCATTTAGAGATTGTCATGATTTTGAAGCCTCAGTAGCTAATCTACGCTCATGTAGCTAAGTTAATTCTCTGTTTTCATTTGTACAGTGACTTGCTAATATAAGCAAATGTTTAGATGAATGCAACGTTGCCATGATTATTTCATCAAAAATAATTGCTAGAATAGTCTCAGTCTAAGCTAGCGTTAGTTCACCTTTAACCATTCTGGTGACATGAACATTATAACCAATGGTTTAGCCATTAAATATTTGCCTTTGGTAGAGAGGGTGTTGTGTTTAAGCCTCAGTAGATAATCCAATCTCAGTACTTAAGTAATTTCTATGTTTTCATTGGTTTTTACAGTTCCACTTCTAACTCAGGGCTAAACTTATCAATTGCACCTTCAAATTGTAGAAATGGCAGTTTAAACAAAATCTGAGTTGGAATTTAACAACAACACATGTGCTCGTAGGCTATATGCCCATGTCCTACCAAAGTTTAAATCAGACACAGTTGATGATATGACAAAATCATTTGATGTACATGTACACAACACTTTTATGATGTAACATAGGAAAGTAAATTCAGTTTGAACACGGTGGTGCCATGATGGCTAGATGGCATTATCTATTTATCTGTATCACTGAGTGTGATTTACATTTGGCACACATAATCAGGGTATTGAACTAGCTAATGTATGAACTATGGCTCAATTTGGCCACATGAGCGCACCATTGGACAAGAAACATAATTCCTGCTTTATTTCGAGAATCTATGAATAGATGGTGCACGTGGATCTCTCAATGCACAAGTGGCGAAATAGGGCCAATAGAAGCTAAATGCTGAAACATGCTCAATGCTGCTTGCAGCTTTAATTGGGATTTCAGCAGTTCACTGGTGAAACCCTGTTGTGTTTGTTCCGGTTCATTATTAGGTGTGCTTGCCAAAGGCAAAGCACAACTGTAGGTTTCTCCCATACTTATTCTTATTAGGTGTGCTTGCCAAAGGAACCTTTAAATGAAACGTATTGATTTTATGAATGCTAATTAGCATATTTACCGTTAATTAACTATTAGGCTGTATCTTTTGAACCGTTTGAGCTACAGACATGTAGAAAATTAATTTATTATCATCCTTATTTATTCATTATTTTATTAGAAGGGTTTTGTACTCTGTATGCTTGATCAATTACACATATACTGAAAGACTTGTCACTCTCTCTGTCACTATCTTTTAAGGCCAGTGTTTTGTGTTCTGGGGCAGTGATGAATGGAATGTCGGCCGAGCAGGGCCTTGGCTCCGTTTAGCAGTAAGAGAAACAGACCTCTGCCTGTGCCATAAAACCACCATAAGAAACTTTTCTCTAGGAGGAAGCTCTCGAACAGCAGGGGGTTACTATTACTTACATCCTACAGGTGAACAGTGCTCTATTCCTTATTGGGAAGAGTATAGTTAACTTAAGTGTCCATATAGTAACTGTCCGGATTGATAAATCTCAGCCTTTGACCGGTTTGTCTGGGCAACCGGCATTCTATGATATTCTGTGCCTCCTGGAGCCATCTGAGTGCAACCTTGCATTTTTAGGCTACCTCATAGTGGCTACTATTCCTTGTATGTACATTCTGCAAATGCTAATTACGTCATCTGTACTGTTGGAAGAGAATATAAGCTTGAAACTTGAAATGCATAATCAGAACATCTGTCATGACGTTACTCTGCTAGTCTCTGTACTCATTCTCTGTTAATGTTGTGGCGGTTGTTCCCGTGGATCCATGTACTTAAACTTGAAATGATCAACTGTTATACCAGACTCTGAGTTTTTATTTTAATAAATTGCGAACATTTTCCATCTTCCACAGACGCAAAACAAACTTTGTTTCACACGTTTAGGCTATACCCACTGCAATTTATGAAACGGAACTTCATTTTACATATGCTAATTAGCGTAATTAGCATAATTAGTGTTGATTAACTATTAGGCTGTATCTTTTGAACCGTTCGTGCTACAGACACGAAACCAATTTGTTGCACACGTTTAAGATATCCCCACTGCAAATTAAGAAACGGTTAGCGATTTTACTTATGCTAATTAGCGTTATTAGTTAATATTAACTACTAGGCTGTATGTTTTGAACCGTTCGAGCTACAGACACAAAACCAACTTTGTTTCACACGTTTAGCCTATGCCCAGTTTATATGATGAAACGTTTATTGATTTTACAGATGCTAATTAGCATAATTAGTGTTGATTAATTATTAGGCTGTATCTTTACCTAGGCTGATTAGCGTATTCGGCATTAATTTGTTATTAGACTGTATCTTTTGAACCGTTCGAGCTACAGAAAAAAAAACTGACTCTCATTCAAAATTTTAGACTATCCGCAGTTCATATAATGAAACCTTTATTGAATTTACGTATGCTAATGAGTGTATTTACCATTAATTAACAATTACGCTGTATCTTTTGAACTGTTTGAGCTACAGACATGAAACCAACTTTTTTCACAAATTTAGGCTATACCCACTGCAATTTATGAAACGGTACTTGGTTTTGCGTATGCAAATTTGCGTAATTAGCGTAAATTAACTTCTAGGCTGTATCTTTTGAGCCGTTTGAGCTACAAACTCGAAATTAACCTTGTTTCACACATTTAGGCTATACCCACTGCAATTTATGAAACGGTACTTAGTTTCACGTATGCAAATTTGTGTAATTAGCATAAATTAACTACGAGGCTGTATCTTTTGAACCGTTTGAGCTACAGACACAAAACCAACATTCTTCCGCACGTTTAGGCTATCCCCTCTACAAATTATGTAATGGTAATTGATTTTACATATGATAATTAGCATAATTACCGTTAATTTACTGTTAGGCTCTATCTTTTGAACCGTTCGAACTACAGACACAAAACCAATGTTGTTACACCAGTTTAGCTATCCCCACTTCAAATTATGTAAGGTTTTCGATTTCACGTATGCTATTTGGCATAATTAGCGTTAATTAAGTATTATACTATATCTTTGAACCCGTTCAAGCTACAGATATGAAATCAACTTTGCTTTACCAGTTTAGCTATCCCCTGTTCATATAATGATAGATTAATTTATTTTACGTATGCAATTTGCGTAATTAGCATTAATTATCTATTTCTGTTGAACTGGCTGTTTCTGTTGAACTGTTCGCGCTACAGACACGAAAACAACTTTGTTTCACACGTTTAAGCTATCCCTACTGAAAATTAAGAAACAGTTATCAATTTGACATACGCTAATTAGCGTAATTCGTTTTTATTTACTAATAGGCTGTATATTTTTAACCGTTCGGGCTACAGACACGAAACCCACTTTGTTTCACACGTTTAGGCTATCCCTAAACGTTCAATTTCTGAAACCGTTATCGATATTACGTAAGGTGCTTATTTGCATAATTAGTGTTAATTAACTACCAGGCTGTATATTTTGAACCTTTTGAGCTACAGACACGAGATCTGTCATTGGTAACACTTTTATTAGCTTTTACTATGCCATGTTTGCTAATTTATGCTAATTACCCTCACCAACAGTATCTTTTGAGCCTTAAAATATACAGACTTTAAACCTTTTAATAGGTAAACACTATTTCAAACCATAAATACTTTTTAGACAGCTAGCAAGCACACCACATTTTCTTCAGGAAATGTACTTGTCTAGTTATTATTATTATTATTCCTCCAGCTCTATAGCCTGAACGGTAAAAGCTATAAACACGAAACCAACTGCAAAACGTCCCACGTGCTCGAACTCGAGTTGCTTTAGCAGATCTTTTTGATAGCTATTATACTTTTTAAACTATATCAATATTTAAATGAGCCACCAATGTATTTCAATTGGAAAAAAGTGTCCATAGACTTGAATGGTAAAAAAGTCAAAAATTCTAGACGCATCTAGATTTTCTGAGCTATCAAGTCCAAATCAATGCCAAGATGTTCAGTCTGGCCCAACATGAGTTGCTTGTATTCAGATTTTTGATAATATGTTTACTTTTGTATCTATAAACATTCAAACATTGCATAAATTAACATGTGTTTCAATGAGAACCTAGTCAAAAATTCTAGACGCATCTCGTCCTACATTTTTTAAGCTATCAAGTCCAAACCAACGCCAAGATGTTCAGTCTGTACCAACTCGAGTTACTTGTATTCAGATTTTTGAAATCTTATTACTTTTGTAATAATTAACATTCAAAGCTTGCATAAATTAACATGTGTTTCAATGAGAGCCAAAGTAATACAGAAGTTTCAATTCAAAATGTTCAAGCTTTAGGGCCAATCAACCTTTGATAACAACTTTAAAGGTTTGAGGCTATCCTAAATAAGAAATCTTTTACATGTTTATAAACAATTGACTGTATAATTGCTAATTGATATCGTTGGGATATAACTGAGAATGACTCTTGAACCATTCGTGCTACAGACACGAAACCAACTTTGTTTCACACGTTTAGCCTATGCCCAGTTCATATGATGAAACGTTTATTGATTTTACAGATGCTAATTAGCGTAATTAGCATAATTAGTGTTCACTAGCTACTTGGCTGTTTCTTTACCTATGCTGATTAGCGTATTCAGCAGAAATTTGTTATTAGGCTGTATCTTTTGAACCGTTCGAGCTACAGAAAAAAAAGTTGTTCTCATTCAAAATTTTAGACTATCCCTAGTTCATATAATGAAGCCTTTATTGATTTTACATATGCTAATTAGCGTATTTACCGTTAATTAACTATTAGGCTGTGTCTTTTGATCCATTTGAGCTACAGACACGAAACCAACTTTGTTTCACATGTTTAGGCTGTATCCACTACAATTAATGAAAGGTTACTTGATTATACGTATGCTAATTAACACTAATTAGCATAATTAGTGTTGATCAACTATTAGGCTGTATGTTTTGAATCGTTGGTGCTACAGACATGAAACCACTTTGTTTCACACATTTAAGCTATCCTCATTATAAATTAAGAAACGGTTAGCGATTTTACATATGCTAATTAGCGTTATTAGTTTATATTAACAACTACGCTGTATATTTTGAACCGTTCGTGCTACAGACACGAAACCAACTTTGTTACACCGGTTTAGGGTATCCTTACTTCGAATTAGGAAATGTTTATCGATTTTACATATGCTAATTTACGTAAATTGCATTAATTAGCCATTAGGCTGTATCTTTTCAACCGTTCAAGCTACAGACACGAAACCAACTTATGTTTTACCAGTTTAGGCTATCCCTCCTTCAAATTAGGAAAAGTTCTTTGATTTTACTAATGCAAATTTGCGTAATTAGCATAAATTAACTACTAGGCTGTAACTTTTGAACCGCTCGAGCAACAGACACAAAACTGACTTTCTTTCACCAGTTTAGGCTATCCCCAGTTCATGTAATGAAACCTTTATTGATTTTATGTATGCTAATTAGCATAATTAGTGTTGACTAGCTATTAGTGTCACAAACGTGAGTAGGGACCCAAACGCGGATAGGAAGGGCAAGGGGGAAGAGACAGGTAGGGAGATCGGAATCCAACAGGGGATCGACACTGGAACAGGCAGAGGTACTGACCGGAGACAGGCAGAGTAGTCGGGAACAGGCGGTAGGTCGGTACACAGGCGGACCGCAGAAGCACAGGTAGGTAACAGGCAGGGTCATCAGGAAAGGGCGGGAGGTCGACACACAGGCTGACAGCAGAAGTGCAGGCGGGGAGCAGGCAGAGTAATCGGGGACAGGCAACGAGTCGGTACACAGGAGATCCAAACGTAACGAAGACTCGGAGATAGCTGTGAAGCGCATGTGAATTACGCCCATGATCCGGCAGGGAAAGACTGACAGGGCTGTGTGGTTATACTGCAGGTAACGAGGTAAGCGGGAGCAGGTGTGTGATTGTGGATTAGGAACAGGTGTGGGAGTGGAGGAGGTGCAGGTGTGTGACAGGCTCAGGGATGCGAGAACCCGCCTCTGCGTGATCGAGGAGGCGGGGGCGTGACAATTAGGCTGTATCTTTACCTATGCTGATTAGCGTATTCACAGAAAAAACAACAACTTTGTTTCACACGTTTGTTATCTCCACGATTGCTATTGACCAATGAACATGTGAGGTGGCGTGGTTTTGCACATATATAGACACATCGCCTACAAAGATAATGGTATAATAAATCTACTTGGTATGTATGTTGACAAGCACCATACGGAAAAAATGACTGCAAGGATTTTTTTATCAACCACACGGTGGCGCTATTGAGGTTTTTCACATTAGCAAAGTCACCATACTCACTCCATTTGAGATACAGCCATGAAAAGAGGTAGATAAGTCCACCTCCTCACAAGGAACATATTTGCCATTGGGACTCATTAACTTCGCTTTAATGGTTTGGTGGCCATTTTGAATTTGTGAAAAAGACTAAAAAATTTACTTCTCTGGCAACAAATGTCCGATCTTCACGCACTTTGATATTTGGCATCTATGGACGATGGTCTTCAAAAGTTATATCAATCAGGCTAGGATGTTAAAAAACATGGCCGCCATTGACAGATGAACATGTGCAGGGGCATGGTTTTGCACATATATAGACACATCTCCTATAAGGATGATGGTATTATGATTGTACTTGGTGCGTTTGTTAACAAAGATGATACGACAATAATGACTGCAAAGATTTTTTTATCAACCACATGGTTGCGCTATTGAGGTTTCCCTCATTTTCAAGCTCACCACGCTCACCATGTTTAAAATAAAATCTTGAAAAGAGGTATATAAGTCCATCTCCTCCCAAGGCATATATTTGCAAAATTGGGACCCATTAAGTCGGGCGTATTGGTTTTTCAGCAATTCTGAATTTGTGAAAAATGCTTCTGTAGCATCAAATGACAGATTTAAACATTTTCACAAGTACATTTTAAAATATCACTGAAGGCCCCTCAGCGTGATTTCTTAATGCATATTATTTCAGTATGCACTGATAATTCCACAATTGTATATTATGACAACAAAAATTGCCACCACAGCAGCCCATAAACACCATGTTGCTTATTAGATATGGAGCAGTATTCTGATTTCAACTGGTTAAAATTCTATTTTGAAACTATTTAGGGGAGTAGTACTGTTAAAGAGTATACTGAATATTTATTGAGCAACCTTCTAAGATGTGTTATTTTCCTGATGATCACTCCACTTGTCTTATCAATAAAACATATTCTAACCAGAAGACAATGGCTTGTGTGTTAATAATGCCTTTATTTACGTGATTATTCACTATTTAACTAAAGATGGTGAAAAATAATGAATTCTGATTCTTGCATATTTAGTAATGGACAAACACGAATACTAAAAACACCTTTATGAAGGTTATGTTGAGCTTGGTTGGCTAATTATTGTTTACGTACGCAGCCATTTTTGTTTTCATTCCACTGAATTCTGGGTCCAAATGTCTGCGATCAAAGATGGTTGAACAAGACGATTCACCAATCTGACCGGAAGTTCAAATCTTGATTACTTTCCTGTCTCTGAGTCACCTGTATCTGACTTTGTTTGACAAACAATCTTTAGCAGACAAGTTGAAAATCGTGAAATACCACATGTGCGACAGACCAGACATCATGTAATGTTAAGTTGATCAGTCTTTTTTCTTTACCGGAAGGCAAGTAAGGTAGGTAAAACGCTCTGTCATTTGCAACATCAATAAAAACAAAATATAATGCAATTGAACAAAATAGTAAGCTGGACGATAATTGGGAATCGGGTTGTATTTTTTACCTACTTCGGAAAGTTCAGATATGATAATTAATGACACGCTAGTTAACATTTGGTGTCGCTAATAATTAAAAAAACATTGACGACTTGATAAAGTTATTATTTGGTATACCGGAAGATATTTTTCGAAACTGCTGCTGACCAGAGGCCTTTTTTGCTGGTCTAGTGATATCAGAATCAGAAAATTATATTTGTATAATTTAATATATATTTTCATTAACGCTAGATGTATTTTACTAAGTTCGTTCCCATCAGTCTACTGACGTAGTTTCATTGCTGTTCTCTCCCTCGGCTGTGCTGTTTCCAGTGCAGCTCACATAAATCAGAGCTTTTATCCAATCAGATTTTCCACGTGCTGTCTCCGGGTGAAAATCTATCCTGAGGCCTATAGAACTTCGAGTGAATCCCATCTGTTGAAGGAAATGGGGAGGAGGTTGTTGATTGTCATATTCTTCAACCAATCAGATTTCTAGTTTGCCATAATGAGCCTGGCCTTTGGCACGTGGCAGTCTTCTAGCTTGCCTGCATGCGCATTTTTCAGGTGGTGTGGTCGGAGAGCCAGCTACCTAACTGAGATAAAACTAGTTAGGACGTAATGTAGGAACATCTAAGATTTATTTTAACTTTCTTTAGTGAGGTGTAGATTGTTAGATGTAGTGCTTTGCGTTAGATTTTTTGTTTAGATTTGTACTGAGCCCTGTTGTCGTTTTAATGCACAATGGAGGAGAAATGCATTTGGTGGCGGATTTACTGGCAAAGCCTTTTTCAGGAAGGAAGGGTCGACCATACCCCCAACTAGCAACTGTTCAGGGTAAGTATGTAGTAGATGCACTGCTTTCTGCTAGATTTTTTGTTTAGATTTGTACTGCACCCAGTTGTTTCTTAACATACAATGAAGGAGAAGAAATGGATTTGGTAGCGGATATACGGGCAAAGCCTTTTTTGACCGAGTACCTCAATCGACCGAGTAGGAAAAGTACACCTGGCTTACAGCGTCAAAGGAACATCGTTTTTGTGAGTACATTCGTGTTTCTTTGGTACCTGTAATGTCATTGATTTGGGCTTTGCGATGTATATTTGTGTTGCTGCGTCCTGTCATGCATAATGGTACTGTACATCCTTGATGGTTTCATTCGCCATGGATTCATGTTTTTGTCATTACTAGTGTTGTAAGCCTCTTGTTAAATTGCATTATTCCACTGTCATTGTGAATATGGGATAGTTACGTCGAATGACAATAGCCTAAAAGCCCATAGGATTAGGCCGCCATACATGCTAGAATTATTAGCTTTGCGTCCATTGTGCACTGCTGAAGTTACTAATCGTTATTGGTAAGTAGGATGAAGTGCCCCACTTTGGAAATCAAATGCCCGTCCAGCACGTTTCTCTTTGGTTACTGACCTGTTTCTACTTGACAGGAAAGCAGGTTAGGACTGTAACCAGCTAATAGTTTGTTTTAACCAGCAAGGTAGTAGATAAATGTAGCTGCCATGTACAAAAGTTGTCCAGGGGCTAATGACTTTCAAGAGGGGAGGATTTCTTTGTAATTTAAATTACGCTATATGGGCTTAGAAAATACACTGACATGCGGATATAGGGGTGTACCGATTTCGATTCTAGTTCAAAAATGTTTAGGTTCAATTTCGAACTGCGAAATTGAAGAGGAGAGGAGTTTGCGAATTCTGTGATTAAGTAACCGCACTTCATTGATTGTGGCCTGCTGTTACCACCTCCACGATATCCATTCAAATGATCGTGTACGGTTCATGTAATGGTGTTGGCATTAAACAAATTGCATTAATAAATCCATTCAAAACAACTACACCGCTCTATACTTGCAGGCCTATTATTTATTTAACTTCGATAGCAACAGTAAGACTCAACATTAGAGATTAATCAGCAACAATAACACTTCTGATTTTCATATGTTGCCATCAAAATGGTGTGTCTATAATTTGTTGTGTAGGCTACCTTTTCAAAGGAGAAACTATGTGGTAGAAATGATAAATTAAACAAAATTACCATTTCAGTAATACTTTATATAGGTTAAAGAATATTATAAGGTGGAGCACACTGAGAAATGGTTAGATGGTTAATGTAGAGAACATGATCTAATATAAAAAAAAACTATTTTGATCTTATTGTTTTTAATTTGCTTGTGCTCATTTGCTTTGGTGCTTGATTGTGTAATACATCCAACCACACTAGACATGTTCACACGGCACCTTAGCCTAGGGCTAAGAGCATCCTAAGCCCTGGGCTAAGTGCTTCCTAAGCCCAGGGCTATGCAAATGTTCACACTTGCATATTTTGAAATGGGAAAGCACCACCCTTAGCCTGGCCATGCTCTGGAGCAGGGTTAGCCCCAACTTTTCAGGGCTAGCCGCAGAAAAACGGTGACAAAATAACCAGTGTGAATCGGGGTCAAGAACAATACCATATAACGTTCATTGTCCAATCACAAAACCTGCCCTTTCACTTAATTTACATACACTTGTGACGCGCACCGTTACCAACAGCCTTGTCTGTTTTGGTCCTTTCACTCTGCAAAGTTTTGTCGTTTCATTATACCTGCTAAATCTTAGCGAAGTAGTTATTGCAGCTTGCTTTGGATGTATATCCAGCAAATATGTTGAAAGAATGAAGGTTGACTAACGTTTTTCTCTTTCTTTGCGTAGTTTTGACAAAGTTGTTCAAGCAAATACCGACAGGGTGGGCATCTTGATCAGTCGATGTCATGAAGTCATTAATTGAATCGTGGTAGCGTAACATTGATCATGTCAGTGATGTAGGCTACTGTAACATTATTCGCATTCCAGAGAGAACGTAACATTTGCAGCTTATTATAGAATGTAAAATGGTATTATCGTATTTGTCTGCTAGCCCAGGGCTTAGGAACAGAAGTGAATCCTTAGCCTAGGTTTAAGCCTAAGCCCAGGGTTAACAAACTCTTGTGTGAACACAGGCTAAGCTAACCCGGGGCCAGTCTTAGCCTGGGACAATGCAGTTTGTAAAGGCCTTATATTTTCCATCCCCCTACTGTAATGTACATGGGGTACTTTTTGCGGAAAAACTCTTTAATACCGCAGTGAATGTATTGTACGAAATACTCAGGAGAGTTTGTAAAATTATAAATATAATGTGAAATCATGGGGCACTGTACTACATCCAGCAAAACTATATATTGTTGTCCCTCTTTAACCCCCAATGCAACACACTATACAATACATGGAATTCATATTGCCTCATTAGTTAGCAGCTAGTTGCTTTTATTAGGAGTCTGGCTATTAACTCCATCTAAAATTATTCTGATGACATGAACATTATGACAGACAGTTTGGCTATTAATAATTAGCCTTTTACATATGGTGTTATGTTTTCCACCCTTAGAAGCTAATCTATGTTCAGTAGCTAATTAATCCACTGTTTTCATTTGTACAATAACTTGCGACTATAGGCAAATATTTATTGGAATGCAACGTTGCCAATTTAAAAAAAACTACCTTGCAGAGTCAAAAAATGGCTAACGTTAGTGATAAATGCCATCGATGTTAGCTAGCTAGTAACATGAGCTAATGGATATATATTTAACTAACCTTAGTTTAAGCTAACGTTAGTCAAACTAAAATCATTTTGGTGAAATGAACATTATAACATACTGTTTAGCTAATAATATCTTGACCATTTAGAGATGGTGTCATGCTTTCAATCCTCGGTAGCTAATCTATGCTCATGTAGCTAAGTTAATTCTCTGTTTTCAGTTGTACAATGACTTGCAAATGTAAGCAAATGTTTAGTGGAATGCAACGTTGTCATGATTATTTCATCAAAAATAATTGCTAGAAGAGCCTCAGTCTAAGCTAGCGTTAGTTTACTTTAAATCATTCTGGTGACATGAACATTAAAACCAATGCTTTAGCTATTAAAAGTTTACTTTTGGTGGAGAGGGTGTTATTTGTTCAAGCCTCAGTAGATAATCCATTCTCAGTAGTTAAGTAATTTCTGTTTTCATTTATTTCTACAATTCCACTTCTAACTGAGGGCTGAACTGATCAATTGCACCTTTAAATTGTAGACATAGCAGTTAAATTAATATGAAATCTGAGATGTAATTCAACAATAACACATGGGTACATAGGCTATATGCCCTTGCCCTACCAAATTCAACATATTTTTACAGTAAGAATAGGGAGGGTATTTTCCAGATAAATGAAAATCTAGAAAGGTATTGGTATTATTGTTGCCACCTGTAGTAGTCTTTTGATCATCAAAATTAAACAATTCTAAGAGAAATAGTTTGTTTAATCATTGATGTTAATAGACATACTGAAGTAAACATTGCTTTTGAAAATGATAATTGTTATCTCTTCTGACCCCGTCATTATCTTACAACAAGCTGATAGTTGAATTCATTAACATGCTCTGCGCTGGGGAAGACTGATAAACTTCCATTTAGTTATATTTACCATACAATTAGGCTGTATTTATTACATTCTGCAAAATTCAAACAACTTCCTAGTTACATTGTTTGGTGCTTAAGGTGTTGTACAGTTCTGATCAGAATTTATGTCTCCATATTTACCTGATGCAGAAAATTGTATTATAATACCATTTGAGGTAAATGTCATATTGCAATAGTTTTCAGGACATGCAAGTACATTATGTTTGGCCAAACAGTGGTGGTGTAATAGCCATAACACTATCTGTTGTACTTTGTCACTTAGTGAGATTACATTTGGTACACATGATCAGGGTTTTGATTTTACTTTTTGTGAATGATGTTTCAAGTTGGCCACATGGGGGCACTATAGGAAAGGAAAAACCATAAATGTCGTATTGCTTGCAACTATGGATATAAGTTGAAAAAAAATGTGCAATCTGGCTAGTAGTAGCTTCAATGCTGCAACCCGCTGAATGCTGCTTGCAGCTTTAATTATTATTATTATTATTTGTCTGCTGTTTTAAGGTGTTTTTTGCAGATTCCTGTGAGATAAAATGGCACAAAAGGGCCCAAATTTGCACGGTAGTACAGACCCATGGCCCACAACTTCTGATGCAATGCCATGCAAATTGGCCTCATGGTGGCGCTGTCACAAGCCTCCCAATTTGCACTTTTTGCAAGCTCACCATGCCCACCCCATGTGAGCTAGAGCCTTGAAAATTGGTACATAGGTCTGTCTCCTCAATAGGAACATTTTTGCCAATGGGACCCATAAAGTCCGCCATGATGGATTTTCCGCCATTTTGGATTTTGTGAAAAACACTTAAAACGCTACTCCTATGGCACCAAATGACCGATCTTTACGTAAATTTATATTTGGCATCTATGGACAAAGGCCACCAAACGCTATATAAGCCAGGCCAGTAGGTTAAAACACATGGCCGCTATTGACCAATAAACATGTTCAGGGGTGTGGTTTTGCACATTTATGCACACAACTACTACAAGGATAATGATATTATAATTCTACTTGTTGACAAAGGTAATAGGACAAAAATTACTGCAACATTTTTTATTCAACCACAAAGTGGCGCAATTGAGGTTTTCCACATATGCTAGTTCACCACGCTCACCTTTTTTCAGTTAGTGCCTTGAAAAGAAATGGATAAGTCCATCTCCTCTCATGGAACACATTTGCAATTGGGATCCATTAACTTTTCTGTTATGTTTTTTCGGCCATTTTGATTTTGTGAAAAAGACTTAAAACGCTACTCCTATGGCATCAAGTGACCGATATTCACGTAATTTTGTATTTGGCAACTAAGGACAAACGCTGTCAAACGCTATATAAGCCAGGCAGGTAGGTAAAAAAACATGACCGCTATTGACCAATAAAGTGCAGGAGCGGGGTTTTGCGCATTTATGCACACAACTACTACAAGGATAATGATATTATAATTCTACTTGGTCCGTATATTGACAAAGATGATAGGACAAAAATTACTGCAACATTTTTTAATCAACCACTCGGTGGCGCTATTGAGGTTTTCCAAATATGCTAGCTCACCACACTCCTCTTATGGAACATATTTGCAATTAGGATCCGTTAACTTTCTCGTTATGTTTTTTCGGCCATTTTGAATTTCTGAAAAAGACTTAGAACGCTACTCCTATGGCACCAAATGACCGATATTCATGTAATTTCGTATTTGGCATCTATGGACAAAGGTCTTTAAGATCTATAGTAAGCAGACCAGTTTGTCAAAAACATGCCCGCTATTAACCAATGAACTTGTGCATAGGCATGGTTTTGCATATATAGGCACAAAACTCCAACAGGCATAATGGTATTATAATTCTAATTGTTGCATATGTTCACAACCATGAGACGACAAAAATGAGTGCAAGCAATTTTCAATCCACCAAATGGTGGTGAAATTTGGGATTTTTACATTTGCCAGCTCACCATGCTCACCTCATTTGAGTTACAGCCCTGAATAGAGGAAATTAAGTCTATCACCAAAAAAGGGAACATATTTGCAATTGGGATCCATAAACTTATGGTTTTTCGGCCATTTTGAATTTGTGAAAAACCCTTAAAACACTTCTCCTATGGCATCAAATGACCGATATTCACTTGAATTAATATATGGCATCTATGGTCAAAGTTCTTCAAAATGTATATATACCAGGTCAGTAAGACAAAAAACATGGCCGCTATTGACTTATGAACTTGTATAGATGTGTGGTTTTGCGCATATAGCCACAGAATTCCTACACGCTTAATCAGATTTTATTTTTACTTCACAATCTTTAGACGACAATGTGTCTAATTCTCATCTAATCGACAATGTGTCTAATTGTTGTGCCACAAGGTGGCACTATTGATTTTTTTTAAATATGCGACCTTACGACGCTCAACCCGCTTGAGTTAGAGCCCTGAAAAGAGGTTGTGAACTCCATCTCCTTACATAGAAAATATTTGCCATTGGAACCCATTAACTCCATCCTTTTGAATATGTAAAAACGCTCTAACTTAATTCCTCTAGCCCCAAATGACCGATCTTAATGTTGATTCATATTTTGCCTGTACCTATGAAGATCTTTTCATTTATATCAATAAAATCTGTTTGTGAAAGAACCTCGCCGCTGTTGACCAACGAACATGTGCAGGGCGTAGTATTGCACATATTAGCACACAACTCGTACCCCAAAAAGAATATTATAATCAAACTTGGTAGGTTTGTTTACAATCATGAAACGACCAAATGGAACCAAGCAATTTCCAGTGAACCACAAGGTGGCGCTATTCAGTTGGCCACATTTGCAAGCTCACATTGCTCACTGTGTGAGTCAAAGTCTGAAAAGAGGTATGTAAGGTAATCTCACAAATAAAATGGAAGCCATAAAGTTCACCATGATGGACAGTTTGAAAAAATAATCCATGCCACATTTGATACTACTGCGTCCATATGTATATCTCAACGCAAATGGTGCAATAAGGATGTCAAGTGCTGTTTGCTGAAACCCGCACAATGCTGCTTGCAGCTTTAATTACTATTATTATTACTATTATTCCAGCAAAAAAGGGTGTTTTTTGCAAATTCCCGTGAGATAAAATGGCTTAAAGGTGTCCTGATTTTTATGGTAGTAAAGGGCCAAGGGCCCCAACCTCTGGTGCAGTAGCATGCATGTCGGCCTCATGGTGGCACTTTCACAAGCCTCCAAAGTCGCACTTTTTGCAAGCTCACCATGCCCACCCCATGTGAGCTAGAGAAATTGGTACATTGGAAATTGGTACATCTCCACACTACGAACATTTTTGCCAGTAGGACCTGTAAAGTCCACCATGATGGATTTTCCAGCATTTTGGATTTTGTGAAAAACACTTAAAACGCCAGTCCTATGGCACCAAATGACCGATCTTTACGTAAATGTATATTTGGCATCTATGGACAAAGGCCATCGAATGCTATATAAGCCAGGCCAGTAGGTTAAAAACATGGCCGTTATTCACCAATAAACATGTGCAGGGGCGTGGTTTTTGCACATTTATGCACACAACTACTACAAGGATAATGATATTATTATTCTACTTTGCCCGTATGTTGACCAAGATGATAGGACAAAAATTACTGCAACATTTTTTAATCAACCACACGGTGGAGCTACTGAGGTTTTCCACATTAGCAAGGTCACCATGTTCACCCCGTTTGAGCCTTTAAAAGAGGTAGATAAGTCCATCTCCTCATAAGGAACATATTTGCAATTGGGTCCCATTAAGTCGGGCGTAATGTTTTTTCGCCAATTCTGAATTTGTGAAAAACACTTCAAACGACCATTGTTAAGTGTGATTACATTTGGTACCCATGGTCAGGGTTGTGTGTTTAGTTTATATGAAAGATGTTTCCATTTGGCCACATGGGGATACTAGTGAAGAGGAAAAACCATACATGTAATATTGTTTACAGCTATGGACATGATTTGGATTTGTGTCCTATTGGAAAAACTGCAATCTGGCTACTAATACCTTAATGTTGAAACCTGCTAAACGCTGCTTGCAGCTTTAATTATTATTATTTGTCTGCCGTTTTAAGGCGTTTTTTGCAGATTCCCATGAGATAAAATGGCGCGAAAGGGCCCAAATTTGCACAACAGTACAGACCCATGGCCCGCAACTTCTGATGCAATGCCATGCAAATCGGCCTTACGGTGGCGCTGTCACAAGCTTCCAAAGTTGCACTATTTGTAAGCTCACCACACCCACCCCATGTGAGCTAGAGTCTTGAAAATTGATACATAGGTCTGTCTCCTCATTAGGAACATTTTTGTTAATGGGAACCATAAAGTCTGCCATGATGGATTTTCCGCCATTTTGGATTTTGTGAAAAACACTTAAAATGCTACTATGGCACCCAATGACCGATATCACATTATATTTGGCATCTATGGACAAAGGCCATCAAACGCTATATAAGCCAGGGCAGTAGGTCAAAAAACATGGCCGCTAATGACCAATAAACATGTGCAGGGGTGTGCTTTTGCACATTTATGCACACAACTACTACAAGGACAATGACATTATAATTCTACTTTGCCCATATGTTGACAAAGATAATAGGACAAAAATTATTGCAACATTTTTTATCAACCACACAGTGGCGCTATTGAGGTTTTCCACATATACTAGCTCACCACACTCAGCTCTTTTCAGTTAGAGCCTTGAAAAGACCATAAGTCCATCTCCTCTCATGGTACATATTTGCAATTGGGATCCATTAATTTTTCCGTTTTGTTTTTTCGGCCATTTTGAATTTGTGAAAAAGACTTAAAACTCTACTCCTATGGCACCAAATGATATTCACGTAATTTTGTATTTGGCATCTATGGATGAAGGTCTTTAAAATCTATAGTAAGCAGACCAGTTTGTCAAAAAAAACATGGCCGCTATTAACCAATGAACTTGTGCATGGGTGTGGTTTTGCATATAAATGCACAAAACTCCAACAGGCATAATGGTATTATAATTCTTTGAGTTACAGCCCTGAACAGAGGTAGTGTTAAGTCCATCGCCAAAAAAGGGAACATATTTGCAATTGGGATCCATTAACTTTTCCCTTATGGTTTTTCGGCCATTTTGAATTTGTGAAAAACACTTAACTCTTCTCCTATGGCACTAAATGACCGATATTCACTTGAATTAATATGTGGCATCTATGGTCAAAGGTCTTCAAAATGTATATATACCAGGTCAGTAAGACAAAAAACATGGCCGCTATTGACCTATGAACTTGTATAGATGTGTGGTTTTGCGCATATAGGCACAGAATTCCTACACGCTTAATCAGATTTTATTTTTACTAAACAATCTTTAGATGACATTGTGTGCAAGCACTTTTAATTTAATCACACGGTGTCACTATTGAGTTTTTTGACATATGCAACCTTACGACGCTCACCCGGCTTGAGTTTGAGCCCTGAAAAGAGGTCATGAACTCCACCGCCATACATAGAACATATTTGCCATTGGAACCCATTAACTCCATCATTTTGAATATATAAAAATGCTCAAACTTAATTCCTCTAGCCCCAAATGACCGATCTTAATGTTACTTCCTATTTTGTCTGTACCTATGAAGATCTTTACATTTATATGAATCAAATCTGTTTGTGAAAGAACCTCGCCGCTGTTGACCAACGCACCCGTGCTGGGCCTAGTTTTGCACATAATAGCACACAACTCATACCCCAAAAATAGTATTATAATTCAACTTGGTAGGTTTGTTTACAATCGTGAAACGACCAAATGGGACCAAGCAATTTCCAATGAACCACAAGGTGGCGATTCGTTTGGTCACATTTGCAAGCTCACTTTGTTCACTGTGTGGGTAAAAATCTGAAAAGAGGTATGTAAGGCAATCTCACAAATAAAATGTTTGCCATTAGAAGTCTTAAACCTTTTCACAAATACATTTTAATATATCACTGAAGGCCCCTCAGCGTGATTTCTTAATGCATATTATTTCAGTATGCACTGACAATTCCAGAATTGTCAGTAAACACCATGTTGTTTATTAGATATGGAGCAGTATTCTGATTTCAACTGGTTAAAATTCTATTTTGAAACTATTTAGGACAGTAGTACTGTTAAAGAGTATACTGAATATTTATTGAGCGACCTTCTAAGATGTGTTATTTTCCTGATGATCACTCCACTTGTCTTATCAATAAAACATATGCTAACCAGCAGACAATGGTTTGTGTGTTAATAATGCCTTTATTTACGTGATTATTCACTATTTAACTAAAGATGGTGAAAAATAATGAATTCTGATTCTTGCATATTTAGTAATGGACAAACACGAATAGTAAGAACACCTTTATGAAGGTTATGTTGAGCTTGGTTGGCTAATTATTGTTTACGTACGCAGCCATTTTTGTTTTCATTCCACTGGATTCTGGGTCCAAATGTCTCTGCGATCAAAGATGGTTGAACAAGACGATTCACCAATCTGAACGAAAGTTCAAATCTTGATTATCTTCCAGTCTCTGAGTGACTCATCTTGTCACCTGTAACTGACTTTGTTTGATAAAAAATCTTTAGCAGACAAGTTGCAAATCGTGAAATACCACGTGCGACAGACCAGACATCATGTAATGTTAAGTTGATCGATCCTTTTTCTTTACCGGAAGGCAAGTAAGGTAGGTAAAACTCTCGTCTGTCATTTGCAACATCAATAAAAACGAAATATAATGCAATTGAACAAAATAGTAAGGTAGACGATAATTGGGAATGGGATTGTTTTTTTTAACTATGTTGGGAATTTCCGAAATGGTAATTAATCTGCTGGCCTAGGTATGTCAGAATCAGAAAATAATATTTTTATAATTTAATATATATTTTCATTAACGGCAGATGTATTTCATAAAGTTCGTTCCCATCAGTCTACTGACGTAGTTTCATTGCTTTTCTCTCCCTCGGTTGTGCTGTTTCCAGTGCAGCTCAGATAAATCAGAGCTTTTATCCAATCAGATTTTCCACATGTGCTGTCTCTGGGTGAAAATCTATCCTGAGGCCTATAGAATTTCGAGCGAATCCCATCTTCTGTTGAAGCAAATGGGGAGGACGTTGTTTATTGTCATATTCTTCAACCAATCAGATTTCAAGTTCACCATGATGAGCCTATTCTTTGGCACGTAGCAGCCTTCTAGCTTGCCTAGTTGCCTATGTGCGTATTTTTCAGGTGGTGTGATAGGAGAGCCAGCTACCTAACTGAGGTAAAACTAGTTAGGATGTTATGTAGGAATATCTAAGATGTATTTTTACTATCTTACGTGAGGTTGAGATTTTTTAGAAGTAGTGATTTCCGTTAGATTTTTTGTTTAGATTTGTACTGAGCCCTGTTGTCTTTTTAACGCACAATGGAGGAGAAGAAATGCATTTGGTGGCGGATTTACTGGCAAAGCCTTTTTCGAGAAAAGCTGGAAATTTCGAGGAACCGACCCCCAACCTAGCAGCCCTGTCCCAGACAGGGAAATGATTTGTGTGGCACTTTCAATCGATCGAGCACGAAAAGTACATCTGGCTTACTGCGTCGAAGGAACATCATTTTTGTGAGTATGTTCTTGTTTCTTTGGTACCTGTAATGTCACTGATTTGGGCTTTGCGATGTATATTTGTGTTGCTGCATCCTGTCATACTGCCCCTTACAAAAAAAAGTTCATTAAAGTAAACTACAAGTATACTAAAAATTGGATAATACAATTTTACTTTACTTTTGATGTACTTTCACGAAGTATGCTTCGAAAATTGTTTACTTATTTAACACTTTGAACTTAAGTATACTACCAAATAGAAAAAATGGTATACATTTATACTGGAGTAGGATGTAAGTTCACTTCCATTATACAGCCAAAACAGTTGAAATGCATGCAGTACACTATGAAACTTGAATCCCTTAAAATATCATTAATATTGCCTTAAACAACCCCTGAAATCTTACAAAATAACTTAATATGAATTACTGGGTCCTTAATTAAGAAAAATAAATCCCTTAAATTATCCATTCATTTCAAAAGTTTAATTTGGACCACTGAAAAATGCCTTAATTTTGGTTTCAAACTGGAACCCTTAATAGTCAGTATTAGGACATTATAAGGGATGCATTGAGTTTGCCCATTAATCGTAACTTAAAGTAACCATTCATTTCAAAAGTCTTATTTAGACCATTAAAAAATGCCTTAAATTTGGTTTTACGGAGCTGTTGTCGTCTCGTGTCCTTCAGTACTAACCTTCAGCAGATCACAAGCGTTGTGCGTCCTGCGCGCGCCTACAGATTAGTAAGGTCACATGCAAGTTTCAAAAGTAGGCGCACGATCTAGTCGTTAGCGTAGTAAGCCCATCACTAGCTAAATAGTTAGTTAACCATTGTGTACAGTTGTTAATTTTAATTAAGGTATTCAGAAATGTAGTACATAGAGGAGTTGTATTTACATATTCACGAAGAAAACAAATGTATCAACATTTTCAGAGGTAACGTCTGGGGTTCTGTGACGGTAAGTGAAGCTACACACCAGTGGCGTCGTTAACCCCGGATCTCAAATTGACCAAAAAAATAAAAATAAAAAAATAGCCCCTGATCTATGCATCTATAATTCCGCTCACGTGTTATGACAGTGTATATGTGTAGGCCGCTAGCATGTACATAGACATTTTCGTCTAGTATGTACATTCGTAAACCTGTACTTTCTGTCTGGGGGGGCTAAGCCCCGAATGTATTGTGATCCTAGCAACGCCTCTGCTACACACAGTAACATTAATGGCTAACTATGTTGTTGTCGCTAGCTAGCAATGATGCTTTTGGGTACCTAGCTGACTAGCCCACTATGAAGCTGGCTAGCAAACTCAATATATTCAGTCTATATAGCTGGTAAAAGCAGGTAACTCATGATAATGATAAACCCACCGATGATGATGGTATATCTAGCTACCTAGGGTCAATGTCAATATGGCCAGACTATTCTTACATGCAAGTGTGTAGTACAGTGGATATAAAAAGTCTACACACCCCTGTTAAAATGCCAGGTTTTTGTGATGTAAAAGAATGAGACAAAGATAAATCATGTCAGAACCTTTTCCACTTTTAATGTGACCTATAATGTGAACAATTCAATTGAAAAACAAACTGAAATCTTCAAGGGGGACAAATGAAAAATAAAAACCTTACAATAACCTGGATGCGTAAGTGTGCACACGCTCTCATAACTGGGGATGTGGCTGTGTTCAGAATTAACCAATCACATTCAAACTCATGTTAAATAGAAGTCATTACACACCTGCCATCATTTAAAGTGACTCTGATTAATCACAAATAAAGTTCAGCTGTTCTAGTAGGGTTTTCCTGATATTTTCTTAGTTGCATCTCAGAGCAAAAGCCTTGGTCCGCAGAGAGCTTCCAAAGCATCAGAGGGATCTCATTGTTGAAAGATATCAGTCAGGAGAAGGGTACAAAATAATTTCCAAAGCATTAGATATACCATGGAACACAGTGAAGACAGTCATCATCAATTGGAGATGGCACAACAGAGATATTACCAAGAACTGGACGTCCCTCCAAAAATTGATGAAAAGTCGAGAAGAAAACTGGTCAGGGAGGCTTCCGAGAGGCCTACAGCAACATTAAAGGAACTGCAGGAATTTGTGGCAAGTACTGGCTGTGTGCTACATGTGACAACAATCTCCCATATTCTTCATATGAATGGGCTATTGGGTAGGGTGGCAAGATGGAAGCCTTTTCTTACAAAGAAAAACATCCAAGCCCGGCTGAAGTTTGCAAAAACAAACATCAAGTCCCCCAAAAGCACGTGGGAAAATGTGTTATGGTCTTTATGAAACCAAGGTTGAACTTTTTGGCCATAATTCCAAAGGGTATGTTTGGCACAAAAACAACACTGCACATCACCCAAAGAACACCATACCCACAGTGAAGCATGGTGGTGGCAGCATCATGCTTTGGGGCTGTTTTTCTTCAGCTGGAACCGGGGCCTTCATCAGGGTGGAGGGAATTATGAACAGTTCCAAATACCAGGCAATTTTGGTACAAAACCTTCAGGCGTGCGTTAGAAAGCTGAAGATGAAGAGGAAGTTCACCTTTCAGCACGACAACGACCCAAAGCACACATCCAAATCCACAAAAGCATGGCTTCACCAGAAGAAGATTAACGTTTTGGAATGGCCCAGCCAGAGCCCAGACCTGAATCCAATTGAACATCTGTGTGGTGATCTGAAGAGGGCTGTGCACAGGAGCCTGTGAGGGCTGTGCGCAATCTGACAGATTTGGAGCACTTTTGCAAAGAAGAGTGGGCAAATATTGCCACGTCAAGATGTGCCATGCTAATAGACTCCTACCCAAAAAGACTGAATGCTGTAATAAAATCAAAAGGTGCTTCAACAAAGTATTAGTTTAAGGGTGTGCACACTTATGCAACCAGGTTACTGAGTTTTTTTTTCAAAACTAAATTGGATGATAAAGTTATATGGCCTCCTCCTCTGACCTACTGCAATGGGCTTTGAAAGGGAGATAAAAGACACTCTTACCCGTATTTTGTGATATCATTTTGTTGTTAAAAGTTTTTAAAACCATATACATGAATCATTTCACAATAATAATGTAATAATAATGTAAAAAACTATAAAACTTAGAAATGCCAGAAGCAGTTGTCCTTAAAGGCGTTCACGTCTTAGGAGAATCTCATGTAGTCTGTGTTTGGATTTGTACAGATTAGCAATCATTCCTGGAAACCGCAAACTATAAGGAGTGTGAAAACAGTACCAAATCATTCCACCATCACCATACTACATAATTAGTCTTCTGATCAATCCGTAATCCCTTTACCTCTTCTGTATTATCAATTTTTATTTTAATAACCAATGATCAAGCACCAGCTAACAGCCACCTACATACTTTTACAAACAATTTATTTTTTCTCAATTTTCATCTTCAGGCTTCAACTTGTAAGTCAGACCTGGCAGCTATGAAAATGTACAGCATGTTGTGGTACCGATAGCTACAGTGGATATAAAGAGTCTACACACCCCTGTTAAAATGCCAGGTTCGTGATGTAAAAGAATGAGACAAAGAGAAATCATGTCTGAACTTTTTCCATGTTTAATGTGACCTATAATGTGAACAATTCAATTGAAAAGCAAACTGAAATCTTTGAGCGGGAAAAAAAACCTCAGTAACCTGGTTGCATAAGTGTGCACACCCTTAAACTAATACTTTGTTGAAGCACCTTTTGATTTTATTACAGCATTCAGTCTTTTTGGGTAGGAGTCTATTAGCATGGCACATCTTGACGTGGCAATATTTTTTTTCCCGCTCAAAGATTTCAGTTTGTTTTTCAATTGAATTGTTCACATTATAGGTCACAGTAACACACACACACTTTTCTACTATTATTGTACTAGTATTGAAGACATCACAAGCAATGTCTCATCTAATACCTTTAATAGTATTAACCTCAATACAAACCTTCTCAGAAAAACCTTCAAAATAAAATTTTACAGTCAAAAACGTTGAACTTAAACCGTACTACTGAGGCATGAAAGGAAACTTATGGCAGCCATTGACACTGCTCACTTTTGCTTCCCATATGATCTGTCCACAATGTGCTTCTTGCCAGCTCCAATACAAACTTGGCAGCAGGGTAAGACAGTTTTGAATTTTTCCAACAGTGATGGCAAGGTGTTGCCTTGAGGCCCACCACAGTGTGCGCATAGATCCTGCCTCCCAAAAGGTGCACGGTAGTAGGCCAGCTCTACGGGATCCCCACGAGAGAGCCAGCCTGACCTGGACAGTTGATGCAAGAACATGTCTTGGCTCCAAGATGTGACTCCCACAGGTGTAGTCCATGCTGTCATCTGACAGTGCCTCTGCTAGTGTGGCCTGGTGGCGAGAGGAGAGGAGCCGCAATGAATAGATAACTCGTGGTTTGGAACATTCCATGCAGCCGACTACTGCCCGTGCATGTTGGGCAGTAAACAGTCCGGACTCTTTCTGCTGCTTGTCCAGTGCGTCCGACATGAAGAAGTCAACACACACAGCATGCTTGTTCTTGTGGGACTGTTGGGCAGAAGGTCGATGGGCGTCATCTGTGTCTTTGCCCATAACCTCAGCCAGAGTCAAGTAATGGTCACCTATTTCAATAAAGCACAACACAAACATGTATTAAAGTATTTTGCTTTCAGCTGTGGGCGTAATATGAATATGTGAACAGGTGTATTATTAGGCTAAAGCATGTTAAGTGGATAATCCACAAAGTTTGCTTGCTTTACAATGTATTGAATGTTAAAGTAAAATTCTTACCCGAGGCATCAGGCATTGGGTCAGGAAGCCAGATCATCCTTTCAGGCGGGAGGACTGGTACTGAACAGCATTCAGTGTCATCACATTTGCGTATCTGAAGAAAGAGAAAGAAAGAAACTTATTTTATATTGCATTTTTCATACATGGAATGCAGCTCAAAGTCCTTTACAGACAATATATAATAAAAGAAACATTACGAGTTATACATAAAAACACAGGGAAAATAAGATCATTACCTGAAACAGATACTGGCGTTGCCGGCAGTGTTTCTGCACCCACTCAGTGAATGCTGGATCCTTGTTTGCTTGTTGCTTGGTCACTGTTGCAGGATTGATTGCTGGGGGGAAGAGTGTGGAGATAACCTGCATGACAGAATCTTCCTCTGCATCTGTGACTGCATCTATGATCGTGATTGGCTCCCCCTTCAACTTCAGCCAACTGTAGCGTCCTGCCACTGTGTCCAGCACTGGCGCAACTGAAGTGCCTCCTCATGCCTCATGTCATCTTTCCTTTCTAAACCGGATTAAAAAACAATGACTCTAGATGTACAAATTTGATAGGCAATACACAGTCACTCTCATAATGTAACCTAAGGCAGTTTCGTTCATGGATTATTGAAATAATAGGTAAAATCTGCTAAAGCCACATTGTAAGCCTCACAGAAAATAGCTTACTGTACATTTCCTTATCAAATAGACCTACTGTAACGCCCCCGAATTCCAGTCCTTGTTTTGTAATCTGTCTGGACCCTACGTTTGCGGTTATGTGCACCTGGACTCAGTTTTCGTTGATAATCATTCATACCTCTTTGTGTCTTATGTGTGTATATTAGGGTGGTCCTTAGTGGCATGTACAAATAATTCTTAGAATTTGAAATACGGCACCCTTGCATTTGATAGATTTTGGTATAAAAGTAATATTTAAAAATGTTTGTGGAGATTCAATGAGTTTTAGAGATTGCTACCGGACATAATGTATATCAAAAAGGCAGAAAGTACAGAAATACTGTGTTTTTTTTTATGCTGGTCCTGGTCAACACAAACATGTTTAGGCCCTAGTTACAGTTTGATTGATTCACGTTTGCCCATAGGCTTATGCATTTAATTATAGAACACAAAAACATGTTATATAGTAGGAGGAAAAAGATCTGGCTCCAGATATAATAAATACAATACTGTATGAGTACATCATTCAAATTATTTTGGAGAATAATAATTTTTCCAAACTACTAAAATATTGTGCTCCGTCTTCTGATTTTGATTCAAACATTTCTGTTATTGTTATACAGACATTTAAAAATGTTGCATGCGCGCGAGAGTTGTGGATCAACCAATCTGTGCTTCACTTCACCAAGATTTAAACAAGAACACAGCCGGGACTCCCACATCTGGTTACAGTAAAAGAAGCCAGTTATGTTCAGGGAACACTGAATCTGTTGAGCCATATTTTACGGAATACATCTCAAGACTGGACTTTTCATACTCCTGTGATGTTATATTATGTAAAAAATATAATTTTGTCAAACTTACTTTGGGCTCTTACTCCGGAGTCAGATGAGAGACCTCTGCTATTTTCAGGCGATGGTACTCTGTTTATGAAGCAAGAGCAAATAAAACTCCTTACTTCAATAAAATGCATGCACATGTAACACAATGTCAGAGCGCTGTTGCTAGGTATTAATATAAGCAGTATTGCTTCCTCCACTGACAGTTCGCACTGCCCTAGACTTGACCCGAACCTGCGATCCTCTGCTTCGCAACGCGTCACCGTTCCAACCGACTGAACTATACAAAAGGTACCGATTGGAGAGCCCCTCGGTGACATTTCAAGCTAACTGTTGAGTGAGTTTAACGAGACAGAACAAGTGCAAAACAGTATAGGCTATCCTTACACATATTCTAATAATAATTTTCTAAATAGTTACAATTAACAACTTTACAAAAATTAAACAGGTTCCTTAAAGCAATGTTTGAACGTCAGGATGTAGAAAATGCTGCTTCATGAAGCATGCAGTTTTTTTACCTACACAATATTTTAGGCAAAACAGCAAATGTGAGGCAGCTCCTGCCATTGGCAATTGACTTACCTTTAAGAATCAGCTCCTACTAAAATGTCTGCCTATTTTTTTTTAGATTGAGATGACTCCACATGTCTGCGGAGGAATACCAAATAAAAAAAACTTTTAAAAAGCATGAAGATGTTTTTCTTTTAAACTTTAAATCTGGTGTGACGACCACACAACATACTATAGCTTTAGTGTATACATAAATGGTTTTACCTTTGTTAATATTGATTCAGTTGCCTATTTCATGACATTCCCTTTAAGTACATTTTAAGGTGAAAATTAAGGGGTTTTGTTTCATAGTGGTACAAGTTACTTTTCTGAGATTCATCTTGTATATTCTAAGTATTCATGTCAAGGAAATTCTATTATGCACTGCATATTGAAGATGTTTTTTTTACTGAACCTGTAACCTTAATTACTGCCAAAACATCATGAAGCCATATACTCCTATCCTATTAAATAATTATCAATTGGAGTATTAATGAAAATGTCTATATGTCAATTCAGCTACAACATGTATTATGTGTATGGAACATAGAGATGAAGCTTCATGAAGTCAGATGAAGCTTCATGAAGTAACATTAATGGCGAAATGTTGTTGTAGGTAGCTAGCTAGCTAGCTAGCAATGATGCTTTTGGGTACCTAGCTGACATAACATTTCATTGAAAAATTAAACTGTTTCACTATAAATATGTCTGAGTCACATTGTCACGGATCTGTCGACAAACAGGAGCCAAGTGCAGGGAGGTAGCTTGCTTTTATTTAGGTGAAGCAAGCGTAGTAGGGTGCCAAACAGGCAGGCACGGAATACACTGAACAATGTATAGTGTCCAGTAAAAGGAAAGAACATAGATGTCGACAGAGCGTCTCTAAAACAAACAATAACCCACAAAACCCCCCTAACAATCAGACAAACATATACCTAACATAATGACACAAAACGAGGAACAGGTGCGCTGGTAGCAGAGGGAAGGGGGCGGTGGCTTCAGAAGGCCGGTGACGCCGACCGCCGGAGCCCAGGTGCACCAGCAGGGGGAGCCCCAGGGGAGGGAGTCGTGACAGTACCCCCCCCTGACGCGCAGCTCCGGCGACGCGGGGCCCCCGACCCCGGGGACGACCCCGAGAGCGTGGCGCTGGGCGGTCCGGCTGGCGCCGATGGAAGTCCCGTAGGAGGTCAGGGTTTAGGACATCCCTGGTTAACACGTTCCACCTGCCCGTTGGCCTCGGGATGGAACCCGGAGGTGAGACTGACCGTGACCTTCAGCCTCTCCATGAAAGCCCTCCATATGCAGGAGGTAAACTGGGGGCCCCTGTCAGAAACTATATCCTCCGGGACGCCGTAGTGCCGGAAGACATTGGTAAATAGGGCCTCCGCGGTCTGCAGGGCTGTGGGAATACCGGGGAGATGTAGAAAGCGGCAAGCCTTCGAGAACCGGTCCACAACGACCAAGATCGCAGTATTACCTCCCGAAGGGAGGAGATCGGTGACAAAATCTATGGATAGGTGCGACCAAGGCCGTTGTGGAACCGGAAGAGGCATTAACTTCCCTGCATGAAGGTGTCTCAGCGCCTTACTCTGGGCACACACTGAGCAGGAGGAGACATAAACCCTCACGTCCCTGGCCAAGGTCAGCCACCAATACCTGCCCTCCAGGCAGCCGATTGTGCGGCCGATACCAGGGTGACCGGAGGAGGGGGTGGTATGCGCCCAGCACAGCAGCCTGTCCCGGGCAGAGACAGGCACGTACTAGCGACCAGCAGGACACTGCGCGGGTGCTGGGTCTGTGCGCAGCTCCTACTGGATATCGGTATCAAGGTCCCACACCACGATGCAGGACCCCAGTAGTATGGGACCATCGTCTACCGGCCTCTCCCCCGTGTCATGCTGGCGAGAACGCATCGGCCTTCACGTTCTTGCTGCCCGGGATATAGGACATGGTAAAGTTGTAACCTGGCCAGGAACAGAGACCACCTCACCTGGCGAGGATTCAGTCTCCTCGCCGCCCGGATGTACTCCAGGTTACGGTGGTCAGTCCAAACGAGAAAAGGGTGTTTAGCCCCCTCGAGCCAGTGCCTCCATGCCGTAAGGGCCTTGGTGACAGCCAACAGCTCGCGATCACCGACATCGTAATTCCGTTCAGCGGGCATTAGCTTTTTTGAGAAGAAGGCGCAGGGGCGGAGCTTGGCATGTATGCCGGATCGTTCTGACAGCACCGCCCCCACCCCCGACTCAGACGCGTCCACCGCCACCACAAACGGTAACGACGGGTCGGGGTGAGCCAGCACAGGCGCCGAGGAGAACAGGGCCTTCAACGAGGTGAAAGCCCTGTCCGCCTCGGGGGTCCAAAGTAGCCTGGACGGCCCCCCTTTTAGCAGGGAGGTGATCGGAGCCGCGACCTTACCAAAACCACGAATGAACCTCCAGTAATAATTCGCGAAACCAAGGAAACAATGTACCGCCTTTACCGTGGTTGGGGTCGGCCAATTACGCACGGCTTCAATGCGGTCCGTCTCCATCTCCACTCCTGTCGCAGAGAGGCGGTATCCCAGGAAGACGGATTGCTGAAAGAAAAGGCACTTCTCAGCCTTGGCATACAAGTCATGCTTCAGCAGTCTTCCAAGCACCTGACGGACCAGAGTGACATGTTGCTTGCGAGAGGCCGAGTACACCAAGATGTCGTCGATGTGAGCCAGAACCCTGCGACCCCACATGTCCCTGAAGATCGTTAATGAATGCCTGGAACACTGATGGAGCATTCATAAGACCGTACAGCATGACCAGGTATTCGTAATGGCCAGTCGTAGTGCTAAACGCTGTCTTATACTCGTCTCCCTCTCGGATACGCACGAGATTGTAGGCACTTCGGAGATCCAATTTCGTAAAGAAGCGCGCGCCATGCATGAATTCCACTACAGAGGAAATGAGAGGGAGTGGGTGAGTGTACCGTACGGTGATCTGATTGAGTGCACGGTAATCTATGCATGGGCGCAGAACTCCGTCCTTCTTCTTTACAAAAAAGAAACTCAAGGATGCAGGCGAAGTGGAGGGACGGATGTACTCCTGCTGCAGGGACTCCGCGACGTATGTTTCCATAGCCTCGGTCACCGCATGAGACGGGGTACACCCGCCCCCTGGGCAGTACGGTTCCCGGTAGGAGGTCAATGGCACAATCCCAGGGCTGATGGGGTGGTAATTTGGTGGCCTTTGCCTTAGAGAAGGCCTGCGATAGGTCGGAATATTCAATTGGAATGGGAATGTTGGAGGTGCTGTCAGGACTTTCCACCGTGGTGACGTTCAGCGAAACCGGAACACACTTTCCCAGACACTCATGCGACCACCCCTCGATGGACCTACGGGGCCAAGACACAGAAGGGTTATGCACAGACAACCAGGGAAGCCCTAACACAACATGACAGGAGGGGGTGTCTATGATGTAGAAGGAGATCTGTTTGGTATGGGTGTGCTGAGTCGTCATGGTAACCGGAATGGTGGCCTGACGCACGAAACCCGACCCTAACGGTCGGCTGTCCAAGGCATGGACGGGCAATGGCTGGTCGAGCGTGGTCAGCGGAATGCGTAGGGCACTCGCCAATGCCCTGTCCATGAAATTACCCGCTGCCCCCGAATCTATGAGGGACTTAAGCGGGGTAGAACTAGGGAACATAGGGAAAAACACAGGAATGAGCACTTGCGTGGTGGACAGTGGGGATGAGGGTTGTACCTGGGGTGGTGCATGAGAGCCTGTTCTACCGCTTCCTGGACCCGAAAGGTGCAGGTGACAATATGCCGCGTAGTGCCCCCTTCTGCCACAAAAGGTGCACCGCTCCGGGCGCCTCCCGGGTCCCCTCTCTGTGTCCCGGAGTCCCGTGCCGCCCAACTCCATGGGCGTTGCTCCGACTTGAGGGGGGGATGGAATGGGCGCGACCACTCCGGTGCGCCCTCTTGCCTGCAGGAGGCCGTCCAGCTGGATGGCCATGTCCACCAGTTGATTGAATCCAAGGGTGGCGTCACGGCATGCCAGCTCTCGCCGGACGTCCTCCTGCAGGCTGCACCGAAAGTGGTCGCTGAGGGCGCGGTCGTTCCATCTGGACCCCGCAGCCAGAGTGCGAAACTCCAGGGCGAATTCCCTCACCGTCCGGTTACCCTATTGCAGATGGAAGAGGCGTTCACCCGCATCCCTGCCCTCAGGGGGATGGTCGAATACAGAAGAAAACAGGCGGGTGAACGCCTCGTAGTCCTTCACGATGGGGCCGCCGCTCCTCCACACTGAGTTGGCCCACTCCAGTGCTCAGCCGGTGAGGCAGGAAATGAGGGCCGACACCCTCTCGTGCCCTGTGGCCGTGGGAGCCGTAGTGGAGAAATAAATACCCAGCTGGTGGAGGAATCCTTGGCAGCGGGAAGCGGTCCCATCGTAGGCCTGTGGCAGTGAGAGGCGGACGGCCCCCATGGGATCCCGGGGGGGGCAGGGCTGGCGGTGAGGGTGCAGCGGGCGCGCTGGAGGGTGGTTCCGAGGAGTGCGGGGTCTGGTCCAGGCGGCTGACGGCATGCAAGACCTGGTCCATGGCTGTGCCAAGCCGCTCTAGCATCTCCCCGTGCTCCTTGACACGGTCAATAATTCCTCTGAGTTCAGGACGGCCTGCTGGCTCCATTTGATTGGAGGTGGGTTATTCTGTCACGGATCTGTCGACAAACAGGAGCCAAGCGCAGGGAGGTAGCTTGCTTTCTTTTTTTTAGGTGAAGCAAGCGTAGTAGGGTGCCAAACAGGCAGGCACGGAATACACTGAACAATGTATACTGTCCAGTAAAAGGAAAGAACATAGATGTCGACAGAGCGTCTCTAAAACATACAATAACCCACAAAACCCCCCTAACAATCAGACAAACATATACCTAACATAATGACACAAAACGAGGAACAGGTGCGCTGGTAGCAGAGGGAAGGGGGCGGTGGCTTCAGAAGGCCGGTGACGCCGACCGCCGGATCCCAGGCGCACCAGCAGGGGGAGCCCCAGGGGAGGGAGTCGTGACACAAATTTTAAAGTGGAATTCATACCAGACAGTTTATTTTAATAAATCGTAGTAAATGTGAAGTGTATTGTAGAACTATTTTAAAAGTAAACTTCTTGAAGTAGTTAAAAGTACACTTCAAATTATTCAAAAGTGTAATTTTAAGTAATTCAAGATGTCTACTTCATAAATTGAAAATGCATTACACAGATACTTTGCAGCATTCAAAAGTATACTTCAAGAAGTCTACATCTTAAATTGAAAGTTTACTACACAGAAACTTTAAAGTATTGAAAAGTATAGTTTAAATGAAGTTTAAAGTGCACTAAATAAACTAAAATGTGGGTCAATTTAGTCTACTTAGGGCAAAAATAGTATATAAATAAGTTTGTGTCTAGTATACTTGAAGTACCTTCTAAATAGTGTACTTTGTATACTGAAGTATACTTACAAAAATATATTTAGAGTATACTGTTTTTTTGTAAGTGGCATAATGGTACTGTACATCCTTGATGGTTTCATTCGCCATGTATTTATGTTTCTGTAATTACTAGTGTTGTAAGCCTCTTGTTAAATCGCTTTATTCCACTGTCACTGTGAATATGGGATGGTTAGGTCGAATGACAATAGCCTAATAGCCTATAAGATTAGGCAGCCATACATGCTAGAATTATTAGCTTTGCGTCCATCGTGCTGAAGTTACTAATCATTATTGGTAAGTAGGATAAAGGAAATCAAATGCCCGTCCAATACGTTTGTTTTGGTTACTAACCTGTATCTACTTGACTGGTAAGCAGGTTAGGACTTTAACTAGCTAATACTTTGTTTTAACCAGCAAGGTAGTAGATAAATGTAGCTGCTATGTACAAAAGTTGTCCAGGGGCTAATGACTTTCAAGAGGGGAGGATTTCTTTGTCATTTAAATTACGCTATATGGGCTTAGAAAATACACTGACATGCGGATATAAGGGTGTACCGATTTTGATTTTAGTTAGAAAATGTTTAGGTTCGATTTCGAACTGCGAAATTGAAGAGGAGTTTGCGAATTCTGTGATTAAGTAACCGCACTTCATTGATTCATTGATTGTGGCGAGCTGTTACTACCTCCACGATATCCATGCAACTGATCGTGTACGGTTCATGTAAAGGAGTTGGCATTAAATGAATTGCAGTCATTAAACCGTTAAAAACAACTATACCGCTCTATACTTGCAGGCCTATTATTTATTTAACTTGGGTAGCAACAGTAAGACTCTACATTAGAGATTAGTCAGCAACAATAAGACTTGCGATTTTCATATGTTGCCTTCAAAATAAAGGTCTGTGGTGTGTCTACAATTTGCGTTGTGTAGGCTGCATTTTCAAAGGAGAAACTATGTGGGGGAAATTATAAATGAAACAAAATTACAATTTCAATAATACTTTACATAGGTTAAAGAATATTATAAAGTGGAGCACCCAGAAATGGTTAGAGCTTATGTAAGCTAATGTAGAGAACATTATGTAATATAAAAAATCCTATTTTGATGTTATTGTTTTTTGTTTGCTTGTGCTCATTTGCTTTGGTGATTGATTGATTGTGTAATACATCCAACCACACTAGATGTGTTCACACTGCACCTTAGCTTAGTGCTAAGAGCATCCTAAGCCCTGATCTAAGGGCCTCCTAAGCCCAGGGCTAAGCAAGTGTTCACACTTGCATATTTTGAAGTGGGAAAGCACCTCACTTAGCCTAGGGCTAGCTGGTCATGTTCTGGAGCAGGGTTAGCAGCGACTTTTCAGGGCTAGCTCCAAAAAAACGGTGACAAAATAACCAGTGTAAAACGGAGTCAAGAACAAACCATAGAACATTTTGGTCCTTTCACTCTGCAGAGTTTTGTCGTTTCATTATGCCTGCTAAATCTTAGCAAGGTAGTTATTGCAGCTTGCTTTGGATGTAAATCCAGCAAATATGTTGAAAGAATGAAGGTTGACTAACATTTTTCTCTTTCTTTGTGTAGTTTTAACAAAGTTGTTCAAGCAAATAACGACAGGGTGGGCATCTTGATCAGTCGATGTCATGAAGTTGTTAATTGAATCGTGGTAGCATAACATTGATCATGTGTCAGTGATGTAGGCTACTGTAACATTATTCGCATGCGAGAGAGAACAAAACATTTGTAGCTTATCATAGAATGTAAAATGGTGTTGTGCGTATTTGTCCGTTGGCCCAGGGTTTAGGAACACAAGTGTGAATCCTTGGCCTAGGGTTAAGCCTCTGCCCAGGGTTAACAAACTCTTGTGAACACAGGCTAAGCTAACCCGGGGCCAGTCTTAGCCTGGGACAGTGCAGTGTGTAAAAGCCTTTTATTTTCCATCCCTCCACTATAATGTACAAGGGATAGTTTATGCGGAAAAACTCTTCAGTGAATGTATTGCACGAAATACTCTGTTTTTTTTGCTGGATGTAGTGCCCCATGATTTCACATTATGTTTGTAAAATTACAAATATTTAATGTGAAATCATGGGGCACTGTGCTACATCCAGCAAAAAAATATATGTTGTCTCCCTCAATGCAACACACTATACTGTACATGGAATTTATATTGCCTCATTAGTTAGCAGCTACTGGCTTTTATTAGGAATCTGGCTATTTACTCCATCTAAAATTATTGTAATGACATGAACATTATAACAGACACTTTAGCTATTAATAATTTGCCTTTTAGATATGGTGTTATGTTTCCAGCCTCAGTAGCTAATCTATGCTCAGTAGCTAATTAATCCACGGTTTTTATTTGTACAAGGACTTGCTCCTATAGGCAAATATTTCGTGGAATGCAACGTTGCCATGATTACTTCATTTTAAAAAAACTATCTAGCAGAGTCAAAAAATGGCTAACATTATCGATAAATGCTATCAACGTTAGCTAGCTAGTAACGTTAGCTAATGGATATATATTTAACTAACGTCAGTTTAATCTAACGTTAGTCCTTCAAAAATCATTCTGGTGATATAAACAATATAACATACGGTTTAGCTAATAATAATTTGACCATTTAGAGATGGTGTCATGCTTTCAAGCTTTAGTAGCTAATCTATGCTCATGTAGCTAAGCTAATTCTCTGTTTTCATTTGTACAATGACTTGCTAATTTAAGCAAATGTTTAATGGAATGCATTAATATTGCATCAAAAATAAATGCTAGAAGAGTCTAAACTAGTATTAGTTCACCTTAAATCATTCTGGTGACATGAACATTATAACCAATGATTTAGCTATTAAAAATGTGCCTTTGGTAGAGTTGGTGTTATGTGTTTTACCACTTACAATACTACAAAGGTATATGAAACGTCCCCTAACCCACCCCAAGTCACTGCATTAGCTACCTTAGATTTTTTTCAGTTGAATAAAGTGAAAATGTTGCATAAAGCCTATCCAGGAAGACACACCTCTGCAGAAACTCCAGGGTTGATGCCAGCTCTGATGGGTAATGGATGTTGAAGCAATAATAGCTCCCAAACATCATGCACAGGGCAGAAATGAAGGAGGGGATGTTGTCAAGTATAATGTTTCAATCCACACACAGCATGAACCGTTTCGCAGAAAAGCAGGATCGACCCAAAAATAAAAAAATAATTCAAACGAAATTGTAAAAACGTATATTACAGTAAGTAAAAAATATTGTGCAACAAGAATCTGTGTCCATTTCTTGGTCCAGGAAGACCAAGAAAGGAAAAAGTATTAACTTACCACACACAACAATGGTGGGAGTCAAATGAACATGGTCTGTTGTATTTCCCCTGACAGACAGGTGTCCTCCACATAACAGAACATTGCGTCTTCCTTCTCATTAAAGAAGGACAGCAAAAGCAGCAACATCTCTTTGACATCTTTAGAGAAACCACTTAGCTCTCCCCTCATCAATTTCAAGTTTGTTACAGCCTGTAGGATCTTTTTGTTCTTGTTCACACCAACAGTATTAAAGTAGTTCAAGAGTCGTTTCCCCTTCAGATCCACATTCCGTGTGAAAGTTTCTTTAAGCCCAATTCCGGTAAGTTCCTTGAAGTGGACTTCCATGCCAAGTTTGTTGAACCAAAACGGCCACTCTTCCGGGAGGCATTTTATATTTTCCCCCTGATCTACTTGTTTACGCTGTGTGTAGAAAGTAAACTTCATTAGATGTTTGACCTCCTCTGGATTTGCATCAAATTGCTGAGACATCATCTTCAGTTTTTCTTTCTTTTCCTGCTGGCTCTCTTGGGTCTCTCCAAGGGGCAGGAATTTTAAATCCCAGTTAATGCATCCACAAGTATCCTGGATTGCTGCTCTCTGTTCTGGAGGGACTTCGTCTGTGTCAGACGATGCTTTCGTTTTCTTATTTTTGGGGTCGTAGATCGCTTCACATTTTCAATCCTATATTGCAATTGCTTAACCAAAGAGTGGTATCCTGGCCCAATCACATCTCCCTCTATTACATCTTGCAGAGTTTTAGGATATTTTGCCACCATCTTTTTGGCAACTTCAGTAGAATTATTTTTACTTGGGCAAGAACTTCTACGCATCATCTCACAAACCACAATCCGGACCATCTCTCTTCTCATTCGTGGACTTGGTCACTTTCCTCTCTCCAATAACTGCATCAATTCCTCTGGGAACATATCCCATGGTATCAGAAAGGTATCCACCCAGTCTGTATAAGGGCTTTGGGAGCTGTTGGAAGAGATTGATTGTGAACTTCTGGGTGAAAGAGACTGCAAGGTTGTGGGAGGTCCTGGCGAGGCATCAACTGATGAGCTGCTGGTTTCAGGAGTCTGGCCTGCAAAAACACACAAAAATAATTATTATTAACAAAATGTGAATGTTTTTATATTTCCAACCTTTCAGATGTTTTGTCGTGGAAAAATGTATCTTCTTGTCAAAAAGGATGCAACAACTCAAAAAGATGCAATAACTCAGGAGTTTGTGGATTCAAATTAGACTTTTAATGAGCAATCATAAAAGCCGAGTTGACCTGCAGGAACAACTGTCTTGCCAATCCAGGACACCTACATTTATACAGTGTTATCTTGCATAACCTTCCTGCCCACCCCCTTATGCTAATTCTTGGGCGGATCTTTCTCCCCATCCGCCACCATTGTTTCACAACCTTCCAAGATCCGTTCCTTGTTAAATATTGGTGGCGCAGGCTCCAGGGATTTGTATAAAAATAATAGAGCCATTAGGGCCCTATACATTCATTACTAATTATTATTAACAGTGATTATGTTTATATATTCCTGATACATTGATTACTGTTACCATATTGATTCTGTTACTGTATCGATTCATTGTACTCTCTCTCAAGTGCCCATTGATTATACATACATTCATAAAGGGTGATAGTTCAGAAACATTCCTATGTCAAACCTCTATATTCTCAAACCCAATATATTCTATAGTTTTAGGCCGGCTACTTTGGGCACTGGTTGCATTCTGTACTGCAATACTTACATGACTTACATCTCAGCTTCCAAGCAGCAAGAACTTTTCAGGCTTGTATTGGCCTCAACGCTGATAGCAAATCAGCTTCCTCAATAAACTTAAAATCATCGTATGTCTCCACTCCAAGGGATTGAAAGGTGTCTTCTAAAATATCTTCTGTCACCTCTGGAAGGTCAGGCAAGACCTCAGTGATGGCGATGCGTAGAAATGTTCTCTCCAAGCCATCATTTCTGGAATCAAGTAGTAATTAGACATTTAGTGAAGTAGCACTGTACATATAAGAGGAGCCTCTTCTTTTGAGTATATAATGTGTGTGAGGATTTAAACCTTTTTTAATTTCTGTACACCTAAAAGTAAAAAAACTGCTGTTACTTTCATATGTTTTAAATTGTATGTTATAATTTTTACTAAGCATACATGAGCATTTTTAGTATGGTTTCTCCACCACTGTGGCCAAGACCTCTTTATTTCGACAACACACTGTGTTTCAGCGGAATGACTTGATGCATGTTAAAAATGTATGATGGCAACGGATAAAAATCTACCAAGTCGTTAATGTTAAGACACTGCAACCTGGTGCTCTGCTTTGTCACAGAGTAAATATGGTATTCAGAATGATAGTCAGCTTTATGTATTTCCATCACAAAATAAACAACGGCATCATTTTGAATTAAAATAATGAGAAGTTCTCCAAACTCAATGGACTCATCATTTTTTGACACAAGGAAATTACCCTTTTTATATGATGTACCTTTATAAACAATGTATGCGGATACACTAGTATTAATTTCTGAAAAGCTAAACTCCAGCTGAAAGATATGCCTGAAACATCTGATGTCTTTCGGATAAAGTTAGGCAGATGTTTTTAAAGTTTTTGAAATGCCTGGCACATCTCTTGAAGTAGCTGTGTTTACTTTCGAAACGCATTGTCTATAATCTAATCAAGGGACCAAATTTAAAAATGAGTGCCAGATAGTGCCGCAAGAAATGCTGTTTTGGTTTTAGTGGACTCTCAGTAAATAAAGACTTTCTTGATTCCAAATATTCTTGGATTAGAATGTCAAGATAGGCTACCTGTTCTGATGAAATCTTTTGTGCACAAATCATATCAACAATATGTTTAAGTTGGAGAGTTAACTGCCACACATCATCTTCTGGATTTTGCACTTTGTCACCAATTAATACAGGAAGCAACCTTAAGAAATTCCAGTTCTGAATGGCTTGCCCTGAAAGCCTGGGCACCTCAGAATTGACAGCACATGGCTTTGTGAGAGCATCAGTTTTTTTGTATTTGAACTGCTTGATGCGACGGTTCAAAATTGAATATGTAAGCCATTGCTTCTTCTTAATGAAATATTTCAAGTACAATGCAACATCATAGGATAAGACACCCTCAAATATGTCATGGCCTGAACAAGGTGGGAGACCAGGCTGGCAAACATGAAAACATTTCAGAGCATTGAAAACAGAGTTTACCTTTATGCCTTTGGTTGACTTGACTTTCCTCAGATTGAAGATCACGAACAGCAGAATTGTAACTTTCAGGGGTGCGCTGGGGACCACAAAAATTTGGGTCATCATTTTGAAACTCACTTCGTGTAATTTCAAAGTACCTGCAAAAGTACTGAGAGTGAACCCAAATTATCACCAGCAATACAATACAAAGCTCCTTTAATGATGCTCAGCTGTCCCTTGTTGGGGCAGGAAGTCCATATAAGGCCCGGGGGTGGAGCCATTGGGCCCCCAGGTATCTTCCCTCGATCACCACACCCCTCACATCTCCCTGCCATCTGCCACAGTATATTATAAGTATAGATATGCAGTGAAGGCAAAAGCAGTACAAATAACAATACTAAATGTGCAATTAAGGCAAATAGAGGAGGACAGATCATTTATAAGTATTAAGTATAGTGTCACAGTATACTGCCAGGCAGGTTATCAATATAGAGTATGTACAGAAAGAATGGAATTGCATAGGTTACATTTTATCTGTCTTCCAAATGTACTGTTAAGGGTTATTTGTTGTATAACGGTTCATCAGTTCTTTTTTCGATCGATATTATTTAATTGTTAATCAATTGTAAATGATAAAATAAAAAGTTTCAGGGTCATTTTCATTAGAGAATAATGTTATTTAGTAATATTTCTAATATATTTCTTCAATGTAAAATGTACATTCCAGCGTTAACAAACGTCTGTGTTCGAATGTCAAACTATGAACTTTGCCTCGTCCACTCACTGAGCAGAAAAAATTATTTTGGATTATCGTGGGAGCGGACGTTTTGACGAAGTTCACGGGTCGTTAGTGAGCGCGCACCTAATCTGCTAGCACATGGCGTTGTGCTTGATGACATGTAAAATCATGATCTGTCGCACTGGTAAGAGAACTGTGGGTTTCTTGTTTAAAGCTCAACTTTTTCAGTTTACTTCTTTCTTGCTGAGTGGTGTCTTTTGCAGTGTCATCCGAGTAGGGTGAAAAAAATTGAGCGATTTTGTTAGTTTGCTAAAAAAAAAAAAAAAGATCACATGTCGTTTTTGCAGCAAAACACTAGAGACGTTGAGAGGTTATGTGCTGCATTGTAGAGTTCATCGGAACGAACCCCACTCTTTTTGCCGGACCGCGTAAGCGGAGCCAGCCAAGAAGAGAAAATGTCTCTTACTGAGTGAGTGAGTGACTGACTACCCCTTGTTAAATAGCATAGAGGTTAGACAAGCGGCCCTGCGAACTATAGGTCTCGAGTTAGAATCTCCTCTCAGGCGAAGCGAAGTACGCATTATGAATTATTCTATGTAGACAAAAACTTTGCTGGCTAAAACCTCCAGTGACTACATTATAGTAAGCCTGAAATAAAACAGTTTACGGTTATAGTGCGACTGTTTCTGGTGGATTTTCAAAGTACGCATCTGTGCATGCGTTTTGGGTCAGGATAGACAAACACATTTGCTGGCTACAACATAGGCTACAGTAGTTACGTTACAGTGAGCCTTAACTAAAATTGTATACGGTTTTATTGCAACTGTTTCTGGCATGAAAAAGTTCATCTTCAGTCTTGCTAGAAATTGCTCAATTCTTATGATTATTCCTAAGAAGTTAGTAGATACCAGTAAGCCTATTACTGGCTAATAAGCTGTTCAAACGGCCAGTGGCAAAAGCTAACAGTTCATAGACGCTATTTGTGGTGGTGGTAAACTTAGTAAGAAACTTACTTAGTAAGAAAAGTCAGTTTAACTGAATCAATATCATTCATGAATGGCCAATTAGCTGTTAAAACGGGCAGTGGTAAAAGAGGATCTGTTCAGGATAGAGGCTATACTGACACCCCTCAAAAGTAGAGCTCTCTGGTGTAGTGGTTAGCGACGCAGCCTTTCACGTGGGCGACCCGGGTTTGACTCTCAACAGGGCAATACTTTCTATTACGGTCAGGCTGAACTAGGCTTGCCTGGTTTCTTGTTTCAAATGTGTTGGCGCTGACTGCAAACGGACATTTTGTCCTCACGCAGCGTTTAAAGCTCATTTCTATCAGGTTCACAATGAGTCTGCACCCTCTGTTCCTGCTAGAGCCTTTGTTACCAATTTTAAATGTGCTATTTCGTTGTGTGACCGCCAGTTTCACACAGTTAAAGAACTTATATGCCACTTAAAAGAGCATATAGTGGAAGGGCGACCTGTGGAATGTCCAGTAACAGGTTGTGAAAATATGTTCACTGTGAAATCATCATTTACTGCTCATTTGTCCAGGAAACATAGAGCATGTTCGGTTGATAGCATAAGTGATGTTTACAGGGAAACTATTTCTCAGTCTCATACTGTCATTACATGTGAAGATGCTTCACAGAGCTCAAATGATGGAACAACAAATTAAAGCATCGAATTGCCACAGAATTTCAATGAGTCCTTTCTGAGAAATGTATGTTGCAAGGGCAGCTCCTTCTTCCAGCTTCAACAATACAGACAGTTGTTGAAGAGATGCAAAATGTGCATGAGTTAGGACAGGATTACATTTTAAGTAAACTACAATCACTTGTGTCTAAAAGCTGATGGTTTAGTAAAGTCTGTGATTGTATAAAGAATTCAGATCTGTTCTCTTTCTGTCATCAGCGACCACTGAGAACAACATATTCAAGAGCTCAGACATTCAAACATATGTTCCATTACATAGAGCCTAAGAAATTAACTTTAGGAAATGTTGAAAATATGACACAAAGGTTTGCATACTACATACCTGTGATAGAAACATTAAGTAGCTTATTAGAATCAGAATTATGGAAGAATTCAGTGTCACAACCGCTTTGTGAAACAGACTCCGATGATTTTAGTGACATAAGTGATGGCAAAAATTTTAAGTCCAACCAGTTCTTCATTGAAAATCCAGAATGCCTGAAACTAATTCTCTACCAGGATGCTTTTGAAATTGTCAATCCCTTCGGCTCTGCTAAGAAAAAGCACAAAGTTGTTACAGTCTATCTTTCTGTGGGTAATTTACCTGCTCATGTGCAGTTCAATACTGATCCCATGTCCCTTGTCTTACTGTGTGGAGAGAATGACCTAAAACAATTTGGAAGTGCTAAGGCTTTCTCAGAGATGTTAGTGGATTTAATAGATTTGGAGGAAAACGGAATAACTGTAGCTGGTGAAACAGTTAAGCCTCAGTAGATAATCCATTCTCAGTAGTTCAGTAATTTCTCTGTTTTCATTGGTTTCTACAGCTAAACTTATCAATTGCACCTTTTAAATTGTAGACAAGGCAGTTAAATAAAAATTAAATCTGAGTTGTATTTTAACAATAACACATGGGTACATAGGCTATATGCCCATGCCCTACCAAAGTCAACATATTTTTACAGTAAGAATAGGGAGGGCATTTTCCAAATAAATGAAAATCTGGAAAGGTATTGGTTTTATTATTGCCACCTGTAATAGTCTTTTGATCATCGAAATGCAACAATTCTAAAATAAATAGTTTGCTCAGTCATTGATGTTAATACCCATACATAAGTAAACATAAAATTATAATGATTATCTCTTCTGACCCCATCATTATCGTACAACAAGCAAAAGGTGAATTAATTAATATGCTCTGTGCTGGGGAAGACTGATAAACATCCATAGTTATATTTACCATACAATTTGGCTACATTTATTACATTCTGAAAATTTCAGGCAACTACCTAGTTACATTGTTTGGTGCTTAAGGTGTTATACTGCTCTGGTAGTGTCTCCTGAAGCGTTCCGCATATACAATGTGTTCCTATGGGCATCACCGCCTGAGAGAGAGAAACGCAAAGTTGGACCAAATCTGGATACCATCACGCATTGGATGTAATGATTAATTTACCCTACCCTCTGTTTATATATCTAATCCGTGGCTGCCAATCCCAAACGGCGCTTCTCCTACGTCATATAAGGCTTGAAACCTGATCTGTGTGAAGCAGGAAGGGTGGGAGGGGGTGAGTGATCACTTGGAACAGACACTGAGCGAGGAGTACCATTGGCTTACAAAACGTTGCCAAGGATCATTGTTTTCGCTTTTGTTTTGCAAGACAGCTGCTTATTTACAAAGAAAAACGTTTTAGAACATATATTTGAACATAACTATGAGGCTGAGGAATGGGAATGTGTCCAGGACCAGGTAACGCGAGTGACCATTTCGGCTCAGACATGCTAGTGCGAAGTGATAACAAGTAAGTAGTTAGCTATTTGTGATATCTAGCACCGTATTCCGTTGTTTGCATTATAATATTGATGTAAAAATGTTGTTCTTTCGACATACTAGAGGGATGTTTGAGTTTTGCGTAAAACATTTTCTGTTTACATGAGATGACAACAGAACCTCACTAGCAGTCCTCTGCTGCCATCTGCTGGGTGTTTGGTGTAAAAACAGGCGAACAACAGGATGTTTTCATGTATAATCATTGTGAAATAATGTTTGATTTGATCTTGGTGCAACTGATTTTTTTGGTTCAACCCAAATATTTCACATTGTCTTTTTATTTTTATTAATTATTTGCAGCCTGAAACATGTTTATATGCCACTAAAGGCATGGGGATTTCAAAATAAGTGACTTCAAACAAACTTCACAATGTTTTTCACAACATTGTATCGTATCATATGGCACAACTTTTCTCCGTACAATCTTTTTGTTGCCTTTCAAACACATGCATTTTCTAAATAGTGTCCCAGAAGTCTGTTTTTGTGTTATTATTGTAGCTGAGAGGGCTGTGATTATTTGGATATATAATATGTCATGATATCTGTTACAGAAATGAATGTAGGACCCAAAATGTCCAAGCTGTCAAAGTTGTGAAATCCGGCCACAAATCACCTCAGACCTTGGAGGGTTAATATCCACTTTAATAATATTTACTTATTTTTTATTTAAAACTTCAAATATTTAATTATTAATAGCTTGAATAAAAAGTTTGTGAAGTTATTGTTTCTGTTAATGAAGCTATTTTATTATTAATACAGTCACCTGTTTTTCTTCTTTCCCAAGGTGTTTTTTCTCCATCAACCCAGAGAAGGGCACTAAAGTGGAGAAGACAAACACATCCAGTCTTCATGTGAACCCAAGAGTCTTTACCTTGATCCAGGAACTTTCAGATCATGAGAGGCGTGATGTCTGAATATGGACTGAAGTCAGTTAGATTTTTGACACAGACACACACCAACATACAAATACAGTCACCAGCACACAAAGGCACTGGAAAAAAAGACTACAACTGACATATGGGCTCAGTAACACACACAGACACACGCACCCACACACTCACTTTCACAATGCTGTCACAAATTGCTGCTAATTCTCTGCCAGAGTTCTGAGGAGTTTAAGCCCAGGGTAATTCATAGCAGTTTTGGTGAGGCCCACTCTTTTACACCAGCTCACATTTAAATTCCCCACAGTGTTTTCTTTTTAGTAATGATGTGCAACACTCACAGGTTGAAGTTTGTTTCCTTCCATGTTTTCCCTCCATCTTTCCTCTTTCAATTCCAATAACATGATCATTAACCTGTCATATGCTCTCTATTGTATTATTTGTAAACAAAGTACATTTAACAAATTTGTATGTTGAGAAATGACAGATATTTTATTTTCACTGCTTTGAGGATGAATAAATTATTCAAAAAGTTATTATTGGATTTTTACGTTTTTCAGTACAGTATCTCTTAAGGCATATCTAGCTTTGCTTTTCAGTATTCAGATGCCTAATCTGTGTACACTGGATTATATTTTTCACATTTCTGGTAAAGGTCAAAGGTCTTTAAGGTGGTGCAGTTTAAATTAAATAGTCTAACATATAAATGTTCAATCTGCCTGCTATGTATAGAAACAGTTTATATTTTCACTGAGCAAAAATACTTTTAGAGAATTAGTTTAACGACAGCGTGGTTGTGCTAATTCGGCAGAAAAGGGATGTTGTATTTACTGGTTTAAAATGTGCTTTTTTTTATTACAACAGTTTTATAGTAAAATGTACGGGTTTTGACTATGAAGTTGTTTACATTTTTTATGTATTTTTTACGGAATTATTCTGGCAACCAAAGCTACCAGATTTTCTGTAAAAAAAAACAGGATTGTTTTGTTTAAATATACTTAAAACGTCTGTATCTCTTACAGTAAATCACCGTAGATTTTACAGATTTTCTTTTTACAGTGACCGTAATTTTTACAAAATTATTCTGGCAACCACAGCTGCCAGATTTTTTTGTAAAAACAACTGATTTTTTTTTACAGTGTACCATTTGTAAAGAAAACACGAGTGAGCAGGCAAAACACGTCTTTTATTTCTTATGGGATTCACATTCAACTGTAGGTCATAACAGAATGGCACAATCATAAAACAAAACATGGCAACAAAGAAAACTGACCCCTGTTCAAAAGTCTTGTTAGAATTTAGTAGTTACATATTGTGGTTAAATAATAGATGTTACGCATACAGGTACCATGTATGTGCGTTTGTGTTTTTCCCCTCCTGCCATTTCCCCAGGTGTCTCTTATGTTCCTGATTGTGCTCGTTGGTGTTTCCCACCTGGCAGTCATGAGTGCATCGCCTGACTGCTGAGGTGGACCAATCGGTGGACACCCCTCCTAATTGCACCATCTGTTTCTTTTTCCATTACCCAATCGCATCACACATCCCTGGTTTAAAAACCCAGTCAGCTGGTTCTCCCAGAGAGACTCTTTTGATTTACCCCACATGGACATAGACACTCTTGAGATACATACCCTTTTGATAGACAGACACTTAGTTCATTCATACATCACTTAGTTTAGCACATACATCTCACTTTGTCCTGTTTCATGTGAGTATGTATTGCTGTGGTGTTTTGTTTGATGTTGTCTAGTTGTTTGCTGTGTGCTGTTTAGTCCTTGTTCGACCTGTGTTTTTGTTTATCCCTGTGTCCCTGGGAAAAGTTTTTTTTTTTAGCAAGTCGCCCTTGGGCATTCACAACCCGTAGGAAAACTTTGTCTAAAAACACTAGTTAGAACTGAGCGGACCACCCACTGTATTTTTGTACTGGTTAGTAGTCAGCTAAGCGGTTCTTGAGGCAGGCAAGTTCAGTTTAGGGGTGTTTTGACTATATTACTTCATTTCTTGGGATCAGCTCAGTCCCTTTTCACTTCCCCCGTTACCGTGTGTTTATAATAAACATTTTATGTTTGATGGTAGCTTTGGTTGTCTGTGTCGTTTGTTCTCACTGTTCATTTACACTACACTAATTTGCATGAGTTTTATGTTACGGGTCTCTGTACCATCCACCCTAGACTGCTAGAGCCACAGGGTTCGTAACAATAGGGAGTCAAATCAAGGGAGAAAATGCATTCTGTGGATTAATGCAGCAGAGTTGTCCTATTTCAATGAATGTCCAAAATCTTCTCACTGTAATGCTGGTTACAAGCCGATATATACATTGAAGGACATGTTTACCTAGCAAAGATCAGGTTTCCAAGACAGTAACCCCCATGCCAAATGGTCAATGTAAACATTCCTGTGGTTATCAGAGCGCAACCTACAGAGAGATAATCTAAACAGAGATGTTTCTGTTGTTCTCATTATCTCAGAGGCACATTCACTTCCAGTGAAACGTACATTCATATTGTAAGTATTAATGCTCAGATTCCACAGTCTGCATACCTTTAGTTCTAAATACTGTGTATTGCCCCCTTTAGCATCAATGACAGCATGCAGTCTTTTGTAATAGTTGTCTATGAGGCCCTGAATTCTTGCAGATGGTATAGCTGCCCGTCTTAGCAAAATGCCTCCAGGTCATGCAAAGTCTTTGGTCGTCTTGCATGAACCGCACGTTTGAGATCGTCCCAGAGTGGCTTGATGATATTAAGGTCAGGAGACTGTGATGGCTCCCCCAGATCCTTCACCTTTTTCTGCTGTAACTGCTGGAGGGTGAACTTGGCCTTGTGATTAGGGTCATTGTCGTGCTGGAAAGTCCAAGAGCGTCCCATGCGCAGCTTTCGGACAGAAGAATGCATATTGTCTGCCAGTATTTTCTGATAACATGCTGCATTCATCTTGCCATCAATTTTCACAAGATTCCCCAAACCTTTAGAGCTCACACACCCCCAAAACATCAGTGAGCCACCACTATGCTTCACCGTGGGGATGGTATTCTGTTCACTATAGGCCTTGCTGATCCCTCTCCAAATATAGCACTTATGGTTGTGACCATAAAGCTCTATTTTGGTTTCGTCACTCCAAATTACAGTGTGCCAGAGGCTGTGAAACATGTCAAGGTGCTGTCAGGCATATTGTAACCGGGCTGTTTTGTGGCATTGGCACAGTAAAGGCTTCTTTCTTGCAACTCAACCACGCAGCTCATTTTCGTTCAAGTATCGTCATATTGTGCTCCTTGAAACAACAACACCGTCTTTTTCCAGAGCACCCTGTAATTCTCCTGAGGTTACCTGTGGGTTTTTCTTTGTATCCTGAACAATTCTTCTGGCAGTTTTGGCCGAAATCTTTTTTGGTCTACCTGACCTTGGCTTGGTATCAAGAGATCCCTAAATTTTCCACTTATTAATAATTGATTGAACAGTACTGACTGGCATTTGCAAGGCTTTGGATATCATTTTATATCCTTTTCCATCTTATCTATGAAGTTCCATTACCTTGTTACGCAGGTCTTTTGACAGTTCTTTTCTGCTCCCCATGGCTCAGTATCTAGCCGGCTCAGTGCATCCACGTGAGAGCTAACAAACTTATTGACTATTTATACACCGACACTAATTGCAATTTAAAAAGCCACAGGAGTAGGAAATTCACCTTTCATTGCAATTTTCACCTGTGTGTGTCACCTTGTGTGTCTATAACAAGGCCAAACATTCAAAGGTGTGTAAACTTTTGATCAGGCCCATTTGGGTGATTTCTGTTATCATTATGATTTAAAAATGAGCCAAACAACTATGTGATAATAAATGGCTTCATATAAACACTATCCTTAAATAAAACAAGTTTTTTTGCATGATCAGTCAAATTTCTGCCAGGGTATGCAAACTTATGAGCACAACTGTACTATAGAAAATCATGTGCCATGACCCTCCTGTCATTTATTTTTGAATAAATAACTAAACATTGTCACTTTACTTGAACTGAGAACATACAGTTAATTAAAAATGTCATGATAGCATTATGACCATCCTGTGTCCCTTTACTTGAACTGACAAAGTAGAGTTTATGAAAATGTCATGATAGCATTATGACCAACCTGTGTCCCTACTTGAACTGACGCAATATGGTAAGACTACAAAAGAATCATTATGACAATCATTGGAACCAGATAGGCCTATCACCTAGCTGTACATGCCCATATGTTGGTCATTAGTCACAAAGAGGATGTCATGTCCTGCTCCTGATTTCTACTGCTGGCATCTTAGTCACAAAACAAAGCACTGCATTTGTTAATGTGTTATACACCATTTATAAACCATTATTACACATTGCTCAAAATAGTGCAATAGCTGGTCAGTTCTTGCCAAATAGTGAGCCGATATTTTGTCAGTTATTAGGCGTTTATAAAGCATGTACAACTGCTTCTATGGTGAATCGATATGTACCTGCTAGTGAATGTTTGCAGTTGGACAATGCAGTTCTTTGCTGTTATTTTCCCACTTTTGGGTACAATGCGTTGGTGCTGTCCCATGAACAGTTGTGGGTTTTTCAACTAATGGTGTCTAATGATTCACAACATACATTATGTAACCATATTATTTTGTTACCCTTCACTATATTATTCATATCTAAACACGCTTTTATTAAATGAAACATATTTAGTGTGTGCACTAATGTGAATCATATCTGTACATACCTTTGGTCTTCAATGTTCTCATTTTGTGTTCCATCCTCATCTTTTCTCATGTTTAATTTATTGTGAAGTCAAAGTATTTCGTTTATCAAATGCACCGAATAACATTCTGAACAATGAAATTCTTGTGACATGGCACACGACATCTAGTAAGCACTAAGAAATCAAAAATATAGTAGAAATATACATAATGTAAACTAGCAGCAATTCCAAAGAGTGTACAACAGGGTATATGGAAAAAATTTATACAAATATGAAATATTATAAATATAGGTGTAATATGCCTATTAATTGTACATCATAATATGCTAATGTACATTGAATGTACATAAAAAGTCATCAGAGCATTTGGAATGTACATGTGATCAATATGATCATGATCATGATCATAGATCAGTGTTGCTGGTTGAGAAGCCTTATGGCCAAGGGGCAAAAACTGATTGTGAGTCTGGAATTGCGTGCCCTGATGCTTCAGTAGCGTCTACCAGACAGCAGCAGTGTGAACAGACCATAGCCTGTTATAACCGCTGAAAGAATACCTTAATATCAAGTGACACACCCTTAACCATTTACAAATGTGTTATGACCAGCTATAACTGGTGAAAGAGCACCTTAATATAAAGTGGTGCACACTGAAACCATTTACAAATGGGTTATAACCAGTTATAACTGCTGAAAGGATACCTTATTATAAAGTAACACACAAATTACGAGTATATTTAATATATACACCAAAATCAATTACAATTAGCATTTATTCATACATATTCTAAGAAAAGACAAACAAGTTATGCTATTAATAAAAGAAGTCCTTCAAATGCACAAAAAGTAACTGTTATTACATACTAAATGTAGCCTATAATACATTTATCTCAAGAATACTGTCATAAAAATGCTAATTGCTTTAAACAAAACGCATATGAAAACAGGAACTGCATTTTCAAACTTCCAATTCTTCTGCACATTCAGTCCATTAGGCCTTTAACCTATTAGGTGAAGTCAGAACAGGAACAATTTAAAAAGCCACTTTTTGCTTTACAGTCTTTGCAAGTACGCTTCATCTCCAAGGTCTTGAGAATCAGGAATCAAAGACATAGGAAGGCATGAAGCATGTAGCCTATGTGATTAAAACATAAACGGTTGAGGAACATGCAATAAAGGCTCATGAGGAACTAGGAGTGTTTGCAGCCAGTGGCTAGCTGGTCAGTAGGAATAGGAAACAGAACCAGCGATGGAGTAAGAGAAGAAACCAGCAGGAGGTGAGATGGGGGAAAGAAGAGTTGAGGTGAGGGTGGAGGCGTTCTGGGGAAAAGTGCGGGATGGCCAGGGAGCAATGCTAGACAGCTGGGAAGCATCTTAGACCTAGGGAGGGGAGAACACAAGTGGACGGACATCAGTTGGTGTGGCATCAAGCATACTGTATTGCTACAACTTTAAAAGTAGCAGAATGGTTAGTTGAGATGTGGACAGGCATACAAGTCTGGATATTCAACTCTTCTGAACCGACTTTGGAGTTGATGCAATCGCAAATAGGAAATATAACCAAAATATAACAATCAATTTCTATATAGCGAACTTGTACGTATTTGCAACTCCTATGGTAGGCTACAATAATAATTCAACAGAAATTCAGCATAAGCAGAAAAAGGATCAGGTTATCCACATGTTAATTCTCTGCTAGTAATTGTTCACCTGTCTGTGTTAGTGCTTGTCCTGTTACCCAGGCTTATCATATTGTGTATACCTGGGCTGTGATGGTGCACCCATGTGAGGATGTTATAGTTCCTAAGCCTCTTCTGCAGCTTTAGCAGGACTTTGTACAGGCTCTCCAGTCTCTGCCTCTCCAGTCTCTGCTTGACAGTTTCTACAGTGGCCTCCTCACGAAGGTCTAAGAGCCACACCACAGAGTGAGAGAGTAAAAAATACAGACCTAATAAAGACCTGATAGTATAAATCAACCAGTGACTTCATGGTCTTCTTTCTTTAAATCTAGATAGCAGTAGGCATGTGTCATCACCCCTCACATTTTAGGGGTCCAACTTTAAAATATGTTATCCTTAAAGCAGTTATAAGGGATTGTAAATCGTTTACAGATGGTCATCTCCCCTCCATGCAAGGCATCTACCATACACTATGCCTTAGGAAAGCACGGAACATCATCAAAGACTACAGCCACCCAGGCTATGGTCTGTTCACACTGCTGCTGTCTGGTAGACGCTACTGGAGCATCAGGGCATGCAATTCCAGACTCACAATCAGTTTTTGGCCATAACGCCATAAGGCTTCTCAACCAGCAACACTGATCTATGATCATATTGATCACATGAACATTGCTCTGATGACTTTCTATGTACAGTATCTCACAAAAGTGAGTACACCCCTCACATTTTTGTAAATATTTGATTCTATCTTTTCATGTGACAACACTGAAGAAATGACACTTTGCTACAATGTAAAGTAGTGAGTGTACAGCTTGTATAACAGTGTAAATTTGCTGTCCCCTCAAAATAACACAACACACAGCCATTAATGTCCAAACCGCTGGCAACAAATGTGAGTACACCCCTAAGTGAAAATGTCCAAATTGGGCATTTTGTGTGGCCACCATTATTTTCCAGCACTGCCTTAACCCTCTTGGGCATGGAGTTCACCAGAGCTTCACAGGTTGCCACTGGAGTCCTCTTCCACTCCTCCATGACGACATCACGGAGCTGGTGGATGTTAGAGACCTTGCGCTCCTCCACCTTCTGTTTGAGGATGCCCCGCAGATGCTCAATAGGGTTTAGGTCTGGAGACATGCATTACCAGTCCATCACCTTTACCCTCAGCTTCTTTAGCAAGGCAGTCGTCGTCTTGGAGGTGTGTTTGGGGTCGTTATCATGCTGGAATACTGCCCTGCGGCCCAGTCTCCGAAGGGAGGGGATCATGCTCTGCTTCAGTATGTCACAGTACATGTTGGCATTCATGGTTCCCTCAATGAACTGTAGCTCCCCAGTGCCGGCAGCACTCATGCAGCCCCAGACCATGACACGCCCACCACCATGCTTGACTGTAGGCAAGACACACTTGTCTTTGTACTCCTCACCTGGTGGCCGCCACAAACGGTTGACTCCATCTGAACCAAATAAGTTTATCTTGGTCTCATCAGACCACAGGACATGGTTCCAGTAATCCATGTCCTTAGTCTGCTTGTCTTCAGCAAACTGTTTGCGGGCTTTCTTGTGAATCATCTTTAGAAGAGGCTTCCTTCTGGGACGACAGCCATGTAGACCAATTTGATGCTGTGTATGGCATATGGTCTGAACACTGACAGGCTGACCCCCCACCCCTTCAACCTCTGCAGCAATGCTGGCAGCACTCATACGTCTATTTCCCAAAGACAACCTCTGGATATGACGCTGAGCACGTGCACTCAACTTCTTTGGTCGACCATGGCAAGGCCTGTTCTGAGTGGAACCTGTCCTGTTAAACCGCTGTGTGGTCTTGGCCACCGTGCTGCAGCTCAGTTTCAGGGTCTTGGCAATCTTCTTATAGCCTAGGCCATCTTTATGTAGAGCAACAATTATTTTTTTTCAGATCCTCAGAGAGTTCTTTGCCATGAGGTGCCATGTTGAACTTCCAATGACCAGTATGAGGGAGTGTGAAAGCGATAACACCAAATTTAACACATCTGCTCCCCATTCACACCTGAGACCTTGTAACACTAATGAGTCTCATGACACCGGGGAGGGAAAATGGCTAATTGGGCCCAATTTAGACATTTTCACTTAGGGGTGTACTCACTTTTGTTGCTAGCGGTTTGGACATTAATGGCTGTGTGTTGAGTTATTTTGAGGGGACAGCAAATTTACACTGTTATACAAGCTGTACACTCACTACTTTACATTGTAGCACAGTGTCATTTCTTCATTGTTGTCACATGAAAAGATATAATCAAATATTTGCAAAAATGTGAGGGGTGTCCTCACTTTTGTGAGATACTGTACATTCAATGTACATTAACATATTATAATGTACCATTAATAGGCATATTACACCTATATTTATATTTATAATATTTCATATTGGTTTTTCAAATAAGGAAAAAAATTAAATTTTTTCCATATACCCCATTCTACACTCTTTGGAATTGCTGCTAGTTTACATTATGTATATTTTTACTATATTTTTGATTTTTTAATGCTTACTGCGTAGATGTCGTTTGCCATGTCACAAGAATTTCATTGTTCATGTTATTTGGTGCATTTGATAAATGAAATACTTTGACTTTACAATAAATAAAACATGCAAAAAGACGAGGATGGAACACCAAATGAGAAGATTGAAGACCAAAGGTATGTAAAGATATGATTCACATTAGTGCACACACTAAATATGTTTGTCTGCATGTTGAGATATGAATAATATAGTGAAGGGTAACCTAAAATAATATGATTACATAATGTATGTTCATTCTGACAAATCATCAAATCATTAGACACATTATTGAAAAACCCACCACTGTTCCTGGGACAGCACCAACACGTCGTACCCAAAAGTTGGAAAATAACAGCAAAGAACTACATTGTCCAACTGCAAATATTCACAAAAAGGTACATAATGATTCACCATAGAAGCAGTTGTACATGCTTTATAAATGCTTTGTAACTGAGATAAAATATTGGCTCACTATTTGGCAAGAACTGAACAGCTATTGCATTATTTTGAGCAATGTGTTTAAGTAGTTTATAAATGGTGTATAACACATTAACAAATGCTTAAATAGCCATTAATAGTGTCATTATAAAGCCTTTATGAAACCTTTACAAAGGGCACCTTAATATAAAGTGTTACCAAATAATTAGTGAGGAGAGCACATATTTCTGTTCCACACACATTTTTCCAGCAAGGTCACTTAAGACAGATAAAATGTAACCTATTTGAATGTGTATTTCACAATATTAAATACAACCCTGTTTCCAAAAAAGTTGGGACACTGCGTAAAATGTAAAAATAAAAACAATGTGATGATGTGCAAATCATTTAAACTCTATAATCAACAGAAAATACTACAAAGACAACATATGAAATGTTAAAACTGAGTCATTTTATTGTTCCCTGAAAAATATATTCGCATTTTGAATTTGATGCCAGCAACATGTTTCAAAAAAGTTGGGACAGAGGCAACAAAAGACTGGAAAAGTTGTGTAATGCTAAAAAAAACAAATCTGGTGGAATATCACACAACTAATTAGGTCAACTGGCAACAGGTCAGTAACATGATTTGGTATTAAAATATCATTCCAGAGAGGGCGGGTCTGTCAGAAGTGAGGATGGGGAGGGGTTCACCACTCTGTGAAAGACTGCTTGTGCAAATAGTGCAACAATAAGAATAATGTTTCTCAACATAACATTGTAGAGAGTTTCACATGTACTATTTACAGCCTATTCAATAAAATTTGAATGGGATGAAATGATGTTTATATATAAACTTGAGCTCACTCGTACATAGAAAATTTATTTTAAAATCTTTAAGGCCAATAGTTGCATAGGACAGGATTACACATTGCAAACTAAGTTATTTGCTTATCTATTATACACTGATAAAAAAATTTGGGGTACCGGGATGAAATCCTAAGACCCATCAGACCTGATGCTGGTGCAGTGGGCCCTGGGTTCCAACTGGTGCAGGACAATGCCTGGCCTTATTTGGCCAGAGTGTGTAGGCAGTTCCTGGATGACGAAGGCATTGATGCCATTGACTGGAACTCACATTCCCCAGACCAGAATCCAATTGAGAACCTCTGGGACGTTATGTATTGGTGCATCTGACACCCCCAAGTAGCGCCACAGACTGTCCAGGAGCTCACTGATGCCCTGATCCTGGTCTGGGAGGAGATCTCCCAGGACACCATCCGCCATCTCATCAGGAACTTCAAATTCCTGGGTGTCCACATCTCAGAGGACCTCTCCTGGACCCTCAACAACTCAATCCTGGTCAAAAAGGCACAGCAGCGCCTGTAATTTAATCCTGCAAACTGTTTTAATTATGCAAATCCTTGTGAACTTCTACCGCTGCACAATGGAGAGCATTCTGACGAACTGTGCCACAGTGTGGTTTGGCGGATGCTCTGTGGCCAACAGGAAGGCCCTACAACACGTGGTGAAAACCGCCCAGCACATCACTGGTGCCCAGCTCCCAGCCATTGTGGACCTCCAGTGCAAGCGGTGTCTGCATAGGGCACTCAGCATCATCAAAGAGCCTTCACATCCATGCCACAAACTGTTTGCCCTCCTAACATCAGGCAGGCGGTACAGGTCTCTTCTAACTCGCACCAGCAGGCTCAAGAACAGTTTCTTTCCATCTACTGTAACTCTACTGAACCCCTTGACCCATCACTAACCATACCCATCCGCCGACCGCATAATACTGCATCTCAGGGACCTTGTTGCACTACTCTGTTCTACTGGACTCTGGCACTGCCTTGCAAAGTCTGATAAGTAAGTTTTCAGCTGTTAAATGTACGTGTCTACCTCGGGAACCCCATTGCTGCTATATCTGCATTTCAGTTGCACATATTACATTACACCTCCAACTTGCTTGATTGCACAGTCAGAATTGCCATTGTACTTGGATTTGCCTCATCGCAAACTATTCAACTATTCATTTCCCATTTATACTTACAAATACTTAATACTTGTACATTTTCTGCCCTCCCCTATTTGCTTTCATTGCTCATTTAGAATTCCCATTTGCACTGTTTGCCTCCATTGCACATCGATACATTCCACTATATAGTGTATGTGTAACATACACTATACTTAATACTTAAATACGTAAATTTCCTGCCCTCTTCTATTTGCACTCCTGGTTAGATGCTAACAGCATTTCGTTGTACTGTACTGTTCAATGACAAAGTTGAATCTAATCTAAAGCATGCCCAGATGCTGTGCATACAGGCACGTGGGGGCCAAACACACTACTGAGTCACATTATGGGTTGCAAAAGATGAAATTCAAGCAAGTTGGAACAGCCTGTGATTACAGTTGTTTACCTTGATTTTGCGTTGTGAGTTTGAATCCAGCCCTCAATCGGTTGGTGACTTTGGTTTCCACTGACTGTTATGTCATTTTGTTCTCAAAAATTACAAAATGTACAGTAAAGATTTCGATCTTTAATATATTTCCTTCATTGAGACCCAATGTGTGATTTAAGTGTTCCCTTAATTTTTTTCAGCAGTGTACAGCTGCCTCTCAAAAAATTAAATATCGTGGAAAGGTTCTTTATTTCACATAATTCAAATCACACCTTTCATATATGCTAGATTCATTAAACAAAGTGAAACATTTCAAGGCTTTTTTGTTTCCTCTTGACAATACCCCATAGATTCTCTATGGGGTTCAGGTCAGGCGAGTTGGCTGGCCAATCAAACACAGTAATACCACGGGCAGCAAACCAGTCGTTTTGGCACTGTGGGCAGGCGCCAAGTCCTGCTGGAAAAGGAAATCAGCATCTCCATAAAGCTTGCCAGCCGATGGAAGCATGAAATGCTCTAAAGTCCTTCATTTCCAAATGAAATGCGAAATTTACTTTCATCTGAAGAGAGAACTTTGGACCTCTGAGAAAAGGTCTACTTCTTTTTCTCCTTCGCCCAGGTAAGACGCTTCTGACGTTGTCTCTGGTTCAGGAGTGGCTTGACTCTAGGAATGCAACACTTGAAGTCCATTTCCTGGACACGTCTGTGCGTGGTGGCTCTTGATGCACTGACTCTAGCCTCAGTACACTCCTTGTGAAGCTCCCCCAAGTTCTTGAATCGGCTTTGCTTGACAATCCTCTCAAGGCTGTGGTCATCCCTGTTGCTTATGCACCTTTTCCTACCACACTTTTCCCTTCCAGTCAACTTTCCATGAATATACTTTGATACAGCACTCTGCGAACAGCCAGCCCTTTCTGCAATGATCTTCTCTGGCTCACCCTCCTCGTGGAGGGTGTCAATGAGTGTCTTCTGGAGAACTGTCAAGTCAGGAGTCTTCCCCATGATTGTGGTTGTGTGTACTGAAGGCTCAGGGAGTAAATTAACTGATTAGAGCTCTTCTCAGGTCGACATTTCTGTATTGTAAATTTTTTATTCTAATATTTTGAGACACTGGATTTTTGATTTCCATGAGGTGTAAGCCATAATCATGAAGATTGAAACAAAAAAGGCTTGAAATGTTTCACTTCATGTGTAATTAATCTAGAAAATATGAAGATGTCACTTTTTGATTTGAATTACAGAAAAAAAGAACTTTTCCGTGATATTCAAATTTTTTGAGATGCACCTGCATATAAAAACGTCAGGGAAAATCCACACAAATTATATAGTGATATGTTTACTATATTAAATTAACAGTATATATTGTAGGTACAGTACATGTGATTTTGAGTTGATTGCACCTTATTTTATGTGAACTGAGGATCAGTATCTCACTAGATGTAAATTATACAAATGAATCCAAAATCTAAAGTGAAATTTAAAAAGTTTACTTAGCGAGATGTTTAAGCTGGAAAACATACATTCAACACAGTTTGACGGACTAAAATAACCTTCAGCTTTCCCCTCCCACTTACACGAGCACAACATTAGATTGCTAAGGCACAGTACAATTCCATTGTATCAATTATTTGTAATAATTTGTGTAGGTAACGTGATTGCTTATCTAAAGGAAGGCTTTGGGTAGAAGGGATAATGCATACACATGCTACTGTGCTACTAATATCAGTACAAACAGAAATGCTTTTCACAAAACTCAGAACTTAATCATACTTCACTCCAATGAAATGAATGACAACGTATGCATAGTATGATCTAAAGTAAACTAATAACAATAACTGCATAGTGCGATAACATATTCACAGTAAAAGTAATACATTGACTGGAAAGCAACCGTTCCTAAACAATGTACTCAATATTAATATAATTAATATACTGTAAATATAGAAATGCTTTAAAATAGAAATTTCATAATCTATCAATTTCTTGGATGTCTCGTCCAGGTTTTCCCTAGAAATGATCATGTCTGCCATCTGCCTCATCGCTGCTCCTTTTGTCCTTCTGCATTATTGCACTAGTAAAGTCTAGACAACAAGATTAATAAATCTTCATGCAAAAAAAGGCCTATAAATTTTGGAGCCTAACCATTTTCAAATAACGATCAGGAATTACAAATCTACAGCTCTGGAAAAAATTAAGAGACCACTGCAAAATTATCAGTTTCTCCGGTTTTACTATTCATAGGTATGCGTTTGAGTATAATAAACATTTTTGTTTTATTCTATAAACTACTGACAACAGTACTCCCAAATTCCAAATAAAAATATTGTCATTTAGAGTATTTATCTGTATAAAACAACAACTGGTCAAAATAACCAAAAAAAGATGCATTGTTTTCAAACCTCAAATAATGCAAAGAAAAAAAATTCATATTCATTTTTCAACAACAAAATACTAATGTTTTAACTTAGGAGTTCAGAAATCAATATTTGGTGGAATAACCCTGATTTTTAATTCAAGTAGCTCGGCTTTGTTTGATGGCTTGTGACCATCCATCTTCCTCTTGATCAAATTCCAGAGGTTTTCAATAAGTTTCAGGTCTAGAGATTGGGCTGGCCATGACAGGGTCTTGATCTGGTGGTCCTCCATCCACAACTTGATTGACCTGGCTGTGTGCCATGGAGCATTGTCCTGCTAGAAAAAACAATTCTCAGATTTGGGGAACATTGTCAGAACAGAAGGAAGTAGGTGTTCTTCCAGGATAACCTTGTACTTGGCTTGATTCATGCGTCCTTCACAAAGACAAATCTGCCCGATTCCAGGCTTGCAGAAGCATCCCCAGATCATCACCGATCCTTCACCCATTTTCACAGCGGGTGCGAGACACTGTGGCTTGTAGGCCTCTCCAGGTCTCTGTCTAACCATTAGACAACCAGGTGTTGGGCAAAGCTGAAAATTTGACACATCAGAGAAGATGACCTTACTCCATTTCTCTACGGACCAATCCTTATGGTCTTTTGCAAACTTCATCGTTCAGAAGCAAAGAAGAGCTAGGCTGAAGGGCTTTTTTCTAGCTTTGCACGACTTCAGCCCTGCCCTTAGGAGCCTGTTTCAAACCGTCCTCGCCGTGCACTTCATCCCAGCTGCTGTTTGCCATTCTTTTTGTAGGTCATTTGATGTCATCCTACGGTTGTTAAGTGACATTCGAATGAGTTGACGGTCATCGTTTTCGCCCTCTGCCAGTCTGTAGCTTTGTTGTCCCCAATGTCTGTTGCTTGACCTTGTTCTTATGAACCGCCGTCTTTGAAATTTTCAGGATGGAAGCAACCTGACACTCATTGTATCTCACTGCCAGTAAAGCCAGAATTAAACCCTTCTTTTCCTCACTCAAAGCTTTTCTTTTCAACTTTTTTGTCATGCTGAATAGTTATTTTTTTATTCAAATTACCTTTGAGGTACTACTTGCACTCTTTTTGCCATCCAGCTGGTCCTATTGCAAGAGGATAGTGATGACCACAGCAGTGGTTTTTATACTTTACCTTGTTAAATTAGATTTGGTTCAGGTAATCACCTAATCAGTACCTCATTAAGTAAAATGAGGTGTGCCTGTGTTGGAATTTAACAGACACTGGAATGGAATAGCTGCAATACACATAGATATGCTGATTTAAGAAAAATTAGGAGTGGTCTCTTAATTTTTTCCAGAGCTGTATATGAAATGTATCAAGACATTTCTCTGAACACTAATGATTTGAGCATAAACATTAATTGCATTTACCTTATAGTTCTCTATGCATCAACAATGTTGTGTTTTCCATGTACTGTTGATGATCCTCAAAATCGGTCACTTGGATTGGAACAGGGATCGCCTGACGAAAGACTGTGAACTGGTTAAATGAAAAAAATGTATTGTTAGAAGACAACCAGAAACAGCTAGCAGCACTTAGCCTCAGTAAGAATGACTATGCATCAATACATTTTTAAGCAATAATATGACTTTTGGCCTCTGTTTAACAACCCAGGTTAAAACCATTTTGGTTAAAACCATTTACAAACTAATGTCTTATTGATTAAAGCAGTTAGAAATTATGGCTTAGAAGAGTATAAAAACCTCAGGGAACTTGATCTTCATAGTAATTCTGTCTGCTGTTGCTGCCGCAACTGTTGCAGAAACTTCATGTTTGGCATTTCTCTCAGGTTTCTGGTGAAACCCAAAAAGGAAAGCAATCCCTGGAATGTACTTCTGAATGCTAAAGGAAAAGAATGTATTCATTATTACTATTTTTTTTTTTAGCTTTAATTATTATTAATATTAAAAAAAACATACTGCATTGAGTATGATGCGACAGGGCCCCTGGCTACAATGACATATGCAGCTGCACAGCTACAGTGACTTATGTCAATCACTGACAGCACTAAGCGTTGTGTTTATTCATTATTTTCATGATTATTTTTCAGAGAAATTATCCATTTATTTTTTTTAAATTTTTCAAAAAATATCCATTTTTTTTTTTAAAATATTGTTGGTTATAACAAGGTAAAAATACACTACTGTTCAAAGGTTTGGGGTCACTTAAAAATGTCCTTGTTTTTGAAAGAAAAGCAAATTTTTTGTCCATTAAAATAACATCAAATTGATGAGAAATACAGCGTAGACATTGTTAATGTTGTTAATGACTATCATAGCTGGAAATGGCAGATTCTTTATGGAATATCTACATAAGTGTACAGAGGCCCATTATCAGCAAAAATAAGTCCTGTGTTCCAATGACACAATGTGTTTGCTCGACCAAGTATATCATTTTGAAAGGCTAATTGATCATTAGAAAACCCTTTTGCAATTATGTTAGCACAGCTGAAAACTGTTTTGCAAATGAAAAAAACAATAAAACTGACCTTTATTTAGACTAGTTAAGTATCTGGAGCATCAGCAATTGTGGGTCCGATTTTAGGCTCAAAATGGCCAGAAACAAAGAACTTTCTTCTTAAACTCATTAGTCTACTTACTCTGAGAAACTAAGACTATTCCATGTGTGAAATTGCCAAGAAACTGAATATCTCATACAAAGCTGGGTACTACTTGAGTTGTTGTCGTTTCAATGCATATCAGTTTGCCCAGCTGTTAAAATCCCCACTACACTCAATATGGGCCATATTCAATGTACATATACAGTGAAGTCCATAAGTATAAAGATATAACACAAATTTAGTTGGTATGGTCCTCTACTCTCAAAGAATAGAAACAATAACTAAAGATATATTTTTGTAACTTTCAAATACCCTGCATTTTTTGCAGGGTAGCATGTCTGAGAAATTTTTGGTATCCGAAATTGAGACTTTTATGCTATTATGAAATAGGGTCATGAGTATGTTTGTGTCAAAAACTGATCATTTTCTTCATTGTGTATGTTGTATTGTACCATCTTGTTGCTCATTTATGCTATGTTGGACTGTAACTATTTTCCCCAGTTAATGTCAATAAAAACCAAATGTAATCTATGTTTCCTTTTAGTTTGTGTTTGATTTGTTAACATAAACTTTAAAGTGCAGGCTTTTGTTAAAAATGTGTTGCCTTATGTGTTGCCTTTTCCAATCTTGTCTCCTGAGTAATTGGATATTTACTTGTAGATACATGCACATTGTTCCCTAGGCTCAGACAACAGATTACAATAACAAAACATATGTGGGCTCAACAAATTCGATTAGATGATTCGATTGTCATCAGTATTGTTATATGCAAATTTCTCACAACCAAAAGAGCTGGCTAGCTCTTATTTTAAAAATAGGCACAGGGCTCAGCTCGGTTGGCATTAGCCCAATTAAACTCCTGGTTGCAAGTCCTTTGCATTTTATGACTGCCTGAAGTCTACGACCCATTAACCTCAGGCCCAGGCTATTGCGCACTGCGCAGATGAGCCTGGTACTGCTTCTATTCAATGTTGGCCTAGTGGGAAGGACCTAATCTGTTTGTCATCATTTAATTTTAGAGGTTATTAACAATGCGGGGTGTGGCTCATAAGGAAGCAGTACTAATAAAACAGACCAATAATCAAGTTGATACTGACTGACACTGATGACTAAATGTGAATGGCCAAATCACCATCTTTCATTAGTTTTACCTATGTATGATCATAAAATCAAAAGTATTCATAAATTACGTTAGCCTACTGGTTGCATTAGGGTAGAAATATCATAATTGCAGACGTAACTAAACGTTCCAAATACAATGTATATGATGCTTGTGATGACTAGGTAACTTAATGTTAACTAAACTAACCATTGGACTACATTGTGAACATCATCCAGTGTTATTCCAGGCTCTGCAATCGGCTTCACCATTGACTGTTGCCAACAAAAATCTCGGGCGATCTGAACACGCTGAATTAATATGCTGAATTCTCCATTGGCTACCTTAATGTCCTGGCCATCGTCTCTGCCGGCATTTGCAGCACATATCCCTTTGTTCAGCAACATCTTACTTTGATCCTCCATGATTGGCAGTAATGGACATAAGACATAAGTAAAATTTGATTATCTGGCCATTGATGGTGTTATTCAACACAGTATCTTCTCTGTTTTTTTCTGAGAATTCAGTCTTTTTCAGCAAGTGAAACCCAAGCTCTTTTGGACTCAAATCGGGTGATTGACTTGGACAGTCAAGAACATTCCACCTTTTGGCCCTGAAAAACTCAGTTGCTTTAGCAGGTTGTTTAGAGTCCTCTGCAACATTGTACTGTTGCTGTCAACAGTTTAGTCATTAATGAAGAAGAGTGTGGTGAGCCATACTTGCCCAAAACATAACCTCTCCATCATATTTCACAGATAAGCTATAATGCCAGTCCCCTCCACCACACATACACTTTTCCCTTGCCATCACTCTGGTACATGTAAATGTTTGTCTCAGTCCACAAAATATTATTTCCTGAACAGTTCTCTTGCTGTTACTTTTAGGCCATTTATTTTTTATGCTATTTTTTGTTTTTAACTATTTTTTTCATGCCTTGCAGTCCTTCCTATTTAAGTCTTCTGGAAAGGGTAGTGGCTGACACATTCATGCCCACCTCTAATGAGCGTTCCTGATCAGACAGTTGTTTTTTCTTTTCATTATGGTGGGCATTCTTTGGTCATCAACTGTACAGGTCTTCCTTCTTAATGTATCAAACACTTGACTATGGCTGACCTAATGTTTTGGCTATGTCCCTGATTGATTCATTATGATACAAATATTGCAAACATCACACCTACTCAATAAGCGACAGTGCATGAACATACCCTCAATTTAAAGAGGAAAGTCTGTATTTGAACCCCATTGTCACGGTATCATTTGAAATCCAAAGTGCTGGAGTACAGAACTAAAACAACAGTACTTGTTTCACTGTCCAAATACTTACAGAGGACTGCTCTGTAATTAAATAGTTTTTAGTGTACTGAATGAGTGCTTGTCTCACCTTTGACCAACATCTTTCATGTATGCAGGAACAGTATTCCAGTGCATCTTGGCCTTCAGTGTGGGTTCAAACTTGGGCAGGTGTGTAGTGGAAGCTTTCACAGACATCTGATATGACTGACAATCAGATCCCCATCTTAGGTGTATCTAACATGTGAAACAGAGTACTTATGAAGCAATCATTTTGAATTACATGTATTTTTTCTCCCATCCATATGTAGCGGCATCTCACATCTCCACTGGCCTAGTATCTGCAGTGATTACCTTTAGTTCTCCCTGCTGGGTCTTATCCACACTGGCACTTGTGCATAACGTCCAGTTGGCCTTCTCCCCAACCTGAGACACGAACAGCTGGCTGTTGTACATCTTGGTCACATGGTTGTAGTAAGCAGCTGCTTCGTAACCCTCTGGCCTATTGTTGCCACTTATGGCCAGAGCCTTCATGGTGAATGCTGGTTCACGGGTGGCATTAAAAGCCTGGGGAAGTGTACAAAAAGGAACGAAAGTCATTATACTGCTGTCACTGTTTTGTATACATAACTAGGTTTCAGACTGAAATAAATAGCCCAGGGACTCCCAAAAGTTGGGCCTATCCATTTTCAAACAAATGCAGTAATATTAATATGAAAAAAAGTGTAACTTGCTAATTAAGGTTTTTGTGACCATTAACTGATGAGACAAAATAAAATTGAGAGCTGGTGCCAAGTGTGTCTAATTTCCCGAATCCTGACCACTCAGGCAATGAATGTTTGATAAGCTTGGCCAACTATCTTTGTCCTTCCATTCTGTCTTCCTCTAAATACTTCCCCAAAAAATAATTTTCTAGACAAAGCTGACATGGAAATTATTAATATTGGAACATATTTACAGTAAATTGCAACCTTTTCCATAACATTATTAACATTATTAACATTTTCCATAACATAATTCCTAAAGACAAGAGACTGATAGTCAGTAATTACCTTGACACATTGTCCCTTAAAAATCTTGGGATAAGTAAAAAATCTCTGCCAAGTTAAAAATCTTGGGATAATTATGGATTCTGATCAGAATTTCAATAGCCACATACAATTAATGACAAAATCAACCTATTATCACATTAAAAAAAATAGCTAGAATTAGAAGATTCATGTCAAGACAAGATCTGGAAAAACTTATTTTATCTGCAGTAGCTTGGACTACTGTAATGGCCTGTTTTCAGGTCTCTCTACAAAAGCCCTCAGAAAATTGCAGCTCATTCAGAACGCTGGTGCTCAATTTCTAAAAAAAAAGAAAGCTGATAACATTACACCAAGTGTTAGATCTCTGCGCTAGCTCCCTGTATCTCATAGATTTTTTTTTTAAAGATATTGCTACTTATCGGTAAATCACTCAATGGTTCAGGGCCAAGTTACATCCCAGGCCTACTATCTCAGTATGATCCCTATAGACCCTTTAGGTCATCAGGGTCTTGTCTGCTAACCATTCCGAGAGTAAGGACAAAGGTTTGTGAGGCAGCGTTTAGTCATAATGCTGTGCAGAGTTGGAACAAACAGACAGAAAATCTTAAACTTGCTCCAACATTGACCACTTTTATATCCAGGCTTAAAACCTGTATGTATGCTTTGTCTTTTATGATAAATCTATTTCTAGTATGCATAATGTTTGTTTTTCTAATATAAAGCACTTTGAATCGTGTATGAAATGTGCTATGCAAATAAACTTACTTTGCCTAAATAAATAATTAGTACTTTTGAAAAGAGCACATAATATAGAATCCCTGCTTTATGTGAATTAATATTAACAATTAAGTCATTTCCCTCCGTAATTGTACTGACTTAGCTGCTAGCTATTTTATTGTGGACAGTGTATTTATATTGACTGAGATACAATATGTAGAAATTGAAATTGTGGCGTAATGCATCATCATGTTAGGTTTTTGAGAATGGACACAACAAATAACACATTTTATTATATTTCTAAAACAATAACCTGCACTTCAGATCACCAAATCAGATAGTAGATGGTATGGGCATACTTGTGTAGAACAAATCCATCTGTCAATATTGTCATAACAGAGTATGTACAATTAATTAATGTATTGGCACCCTTCCTGAAAGGGGGTGCAAAAGCGAATGTAAAAAAATAAACAACACAGACAATTAGTCATATTTGTGGGCTCAAACATAAGAGACAGCTATATACTTTCATTTCAAACACAAACCAACTTAATGAATAGTATATGTTTCTGAAAGACATAGGTTACAAAATGATTGCCACCCCTAAAATCTATATTTCCTGATGCCTCCCCTGGAGTGGATGACAGCACTGTGCCTCTGCCTGTAAAGTCTGACAAGTCTGGCACACACTTTGAGGGATCTTAGACTATTCCTTCATGTAGCACATTTCAAAATCTTGATAGTCTTACGTTTGTGCTTGTGGACTGCCCTCTTCAATTAAGACCGCATGTTTTCAATGGGATTCGAGTCCAGAGACAGGGATGTAGTCCTATAGCTATTTTTCTTTGTGCATTTTGATGTGTTTGGGGTTATCGTCATGTTGGAAGTTCCATCCACTGCCAAGTCTCAACCTGCTGGCAAGGCAACCAGGTTTTAGGATAAAATATGCTGGAACTCAGTGGAATTCATAATTCCATTGATCTTAAGAAGAGCCACTAGACCACTAGTAGCAAAACAACACTGATGTGAGGTCATCTCTCCGCTCCCCACTCCAGCCTCCTGGAAATAGCGCACATCCCTCTCACCCTGAACGTAGCACACTCCCCAGGTCCCAATCACCCTTATTCTGATCACCTGTGTCTGGTTGTGTCCCTATTTAGTTCAGTTCAGTTCTCCCTAGCCTTTGTGAGGTATTGTTTGTTTTGTGCGACTTACCAAGCCTGTTTTCGTGCTATTCCCGTATCTCTTGTGTTCCGACCAGTTTTGCCTATTCCTTTGACTCCGTCCATAGCCTATTTGACTCCGTTTTGCCTATTCCTTTGACTCCGTTTCTGTACCTTTGCCCATCTGACCTCCAAGTTCTGACCCCTGCCTGCCCCTGGTTCCTGCCTTCTGGTTTTTGGATTTGTACTGCTCCGAACCCTGCCTGCTGTACTACGAGTTTTGACTGTCCCTGGTCCTTAGAATAAACCACGCTCTACGTGTTTGGACATCACCTGTCTGTGTCGTATTCGTTACACCTGAAGCATCAATGATCCCCTACCATATTTCACTGTCGGTGTAAGGTGCTTTTCTTTGTATGCAATCTCCTTTTGTCGCCAAATATGACAAAAAGGAAAATTCCAATATTAGGTCTTCTAACATGCAACTCTTCCAAATAGGTGGCACCATGGTGGTGGCATTTCACAGTTTTGAAACTCGATAACCCCGCAATTCTACTAGACTGTAGTTCTTAAACTGATATTCTTTGCCTCCTTCACCACCTTCCTAACAGTGCATGGGGGCAATATGCACATAGGTCCTCTTTGCAAATTTGCAACTGTTCAAAACTCCTGAAATGTTTTGCCCTGACTGTGCTTAGTGGTATGTTCAACGATTTGAAATTGTATTTACAGATCAGGTAAAGGATATGTATTTTTTTCTATCCTTTACCTGATCTGTGCAGGTCAACAACCATCTATCATTCACTTTTGCTCAATTTCATTAAGGGTGCCAATACCTTGGAAACATTTCCTCAAAGTACTGGTGGAACTGGATTTTGACCCGTTTTAGATTAATTCCAAATAGTCAATGAATTAATGTACCAAATTAATTTAATATATAAAGAGAGTATTACAATTACATACAAGTATCCAAGATAAAAGTTCTCCGGAGATTGAAGATGCAGGCAGGAGTAAGGAAAATACAAGAGAGAGCTTTCCCAAACTCCACTCTGGTTTATATTCCCTAACCAAAGGTGTGGGGGTTGGTTTACTGACCTAAAGATAACAAACTACTCCTGAAGAATAGACCCCTTATCAATTAGGGACACATTCCAATCTGTTCTGGGGCCATCTCATATGACAGAATGGTGTTATCTCGAAAAGCAAGCCAGCTAGGCCATAACAAGCAAACCTTTTGTCCCTGCATTCACACCTTACCGAAACATCTGTTAACCGTTAACATTCTAATGATTGCCTAATAGGATAGAAATTAAGTACATGGGTATACATGTCTATAATAAATCATGAAGAATCATTGAATACGTAAATAAACATAGAATTGACATTTTTCGGTTCCTTCATTACACAATATGCCATCCAATTAATATTCTTTTTTTCTCTAGCTACAGTGATGAAAAGCAGTTCGCACCATGAATATAACTTTCAGGGAATAAGGTGACAATTTTAAGAAACACATGCACAGTAGTGATGACATATCAGTAGTGCACATGTCAAAAACACCAAAGATGCCGGGCAAGTGGTGGTGACACAAAGACATCAGAACCACACAAAGGCATGCAGCGATGCCCACATGATTGCTACGCAAATCTCAGACAGACAAACCTACAAAGAACGCCTGACCTTGCAACCGTACGCCAGGATCAGGCCTCCATGAACAAGAGGGAAAGACATCACCCGAAAAGGACACCACAAGACACAAACAATTGGTCCAGATAATGCAAAGGCACAACCGAACAGACACTACTGGCGGCCAGTGAATGCAAAGGGAAGAACAAAGGGGAAGGTGGACAAACTCCTGGCTCAAAAGGTCCATGGCACCATAGGCACAAAGCCAGATAGGGAGCAGCGCAGCTTGGAGTCACTGATTGTGGACACAGTGCAGAAGGGATGGAGAAAAAGTTTATGAAAGACAGAACCACAAACAACAGTCTACAAGATAAAATGATATCAGGCTTTATTCCACTGACAAAGGCTCAAACGGCCCCACACAGTGTATCAAGTGCTTTTTTAAAATTTAAAAAAGTATGTCCCTCCCCAAAACTCTTGCAGGAAAGCCAGCACATCTGCAATTCAGCTAGAGAGTGCAGGAATCCCCGTCCTGGCAACAAGTGTCAAAGGCCCACCACCTTTAGGCATAAAGGGAGCTCGTAGAGGGAATCCTATGTAACGTTTCCACTGGTGCTTTACCCCGGCACCAGGGTCACACCGGTGATTTATGCTAATGTTGGCTCCGGACATTCCTGCTAACACTATACATTTGGTAACTTAAGGACGGGTTCAGGTGGGGAGGGAGGAGTAAAATATCAACGCGTTTTAGTTTTCCGGTTACGAATAATAAAAGACGATATTTTTCTGGTGGTAAAATAAAATAAACAATAACGCCATGCTGTTTGTTTACAATATGGCGTTTGAACTTGAGTAATAAAACTAATTTCTTCCTCAAACTCTTGCGGCCGGCTCCTTCTCCACCTACACTCGTAACTGTAAGCCAGAGTATTCATTATTTCGTTTGATAAGTATTTTGTCAAAACTATCTACCTTTAATAGAAGGGTTTGGGAGAATTCTGAGGTAATTTTATGTTGTAATAGTGTCTGCAGGCAAAGTCTCACAACATGCTGCGTTTTCTATTGAGTCAATGGCATAGTACCACCTTTGGTCGTTCCAACTCTTTCCGTTGTGAGTCTTGCTGCCCTGTACTATTGCTTTATTTTCTTTATTTTATCAGGGATCTGTTTGTTAGATTGGATGAAAACCATTATGAGAAGCCTAAAGCAAGCAATACACATCGCCATTCGAATAGAACATGCCGCGTTTTCACACCACGTCACGCGTAAATCCTCAAACCCCGCCCTAAGTCCTAAAGTCCGGAGCTTGGCACCAAGTGAGAGCCGGGCTACTCGGCCATGGCCTAGTGGCCGACTGGCCCTGGCCCGTGTCAGTGGACTTTTTTAGGGTAAAACACCAGTGTTTGGCACCAGTGGAAACGCAGCACTAGTGGCCTGAATTGCTACTGCAAAAATCAGGGGGAGGCCTCTGTCCAGGGGTTTAGACCTCTAAGGGGTAAGACCCCCCCTGGTCTCACCCTCAGAACCAAGGCAGCCGATCACTGGATAAGGAACCGGGAACCAGGCCTCACCTGAGAGTAATGTCTACTTAGGAGCCATACACATACATCTCATTGCCAGGCCTGGAGATACCGAAATTGGCAAGGCAAAGAGATTGGGAAAGGCTCTACTGACCCTCTCCCAAATTTGTTAAAATACAGAGGAGAGAAGACCCCATTCCGTAGAAAAATGGGCCCCCTCTAAAGGATATCGATGCCTAGACTAACCCTTGAAAACCCCATAGCTGCTTTCGACAGCCTCCTTTTAAATGGCTGTAGCCATGGATGGCCGTGTTTCTTTAACAATTATATTTGTGATATTACATTATTATAATATTTGTAAATATCACTAAATCTACCTGATAAAAACATTGATGTGTAACCGAGTGTTGTCTGGCAATCTTTATGCCTTTGGCCAGGTCATCATTGTAATGAGTTAAATCGGCTAAACTTATGAAAGGTGAAATAAAATTAAATTACATCACTGGATGAGACCCATCTGCTAAATAACTAACAAGTGAAAATGTAAAGTAATTGGAAAATAACTGTTTCTGGCACTGTTTAAAAAATTCAGCACCACTGGTTTTGGGAATTCTCAACAGCAGGGTTTCAAAGCCTCTCCTCAGTCCCCCAGACATTACATATATTTGTTTTATTCCGGAACACCTGAGGGGTATTCCAGAGAAATGGCTCAACACATTCCAGATTCCCTGAACATATCCAGCTTTTCTTACCTAGATAATGGAGCTGATGAGTTTACAGTTCCAGAAGGGATGGTTCTCAATTAAAGTGCAGATGCACGTGCATGCAACATTTAAAAGTTACCCATGACAAGAAAATATGATGTACATCATGTCCATCACAAACAAGTTAAAAGATAGGGCACAATATTTGAGTAGTTTGGAACAACAAACATGTTCATGTTTCCTCCAAAAAATCTGCTGCCAGGATCCCATGCTACCATGAAGTTACAACTACAGAATAAAATGTGTTGCCATGAAAAGCACTTTATGAATTGAATGAAACAACATTCCTGTACTGGTATTGCAATGTGCCTACTTTACAACTGTGACTGTAACTTGAGAATACAACAATTTCAGTTATAAGCTTGACAAATATCATAAATGTTGCAATAAAAGTGTTCAATAAATGAAAAACCTTATAATTAATCACCTATATGTGTGTAGGCCTACAGTATTTGAAATCAAATCGTGCCACTCATGAATTTACTCAGTCAGTCAGTTATTTTCTGACAGGCTTACAGTATAATTGATTTGGCAGGAATTTTATACTGAAATAACTGGTCAAATTTTCATATATACTTTTCATATTATACTGGTCAAAATTTTCAAAGGAATTACGTTTTTTCAGTCAATGCGAAACCATGTTGAGTTACATTGGACATGTACGGTTGGCCAGATACATGATTGACTGTGTGGAAAAATGTTAACGTTCAAAAATAAATTCTGAATTACATTCTTCCAATCATATGTTCTTTTTGTAATGCACGGCTCACAATGCAGGATCAGATGTCATTTGGATTGTCTGTAAAGAAAAAGTCCATGGTGATGATATGATAGAATCTGATTAGTGGATGACCTCTGGATTTATTCACTTTCACAGGATAGGGACCACTTAACCTATAAGGTAGGAGTTTTGGTTCAGAGCATTGGTTACGTTGCTTTCTGATCAGGCTACACTTCCTGCATACTTGCTGGTATGGTACTCATGCCAGAATTACCAAAATAAATATGTAGTTTTATTACTGACCACAGTATTTCTAATTTTGAGAATTCTCCACATTTACATTCTCTCATGTTCAATATTTTGAATAAATGAATCAGAGGGCAATAACCAGAGGCAAGAGAAAATGTAAACGTGGAGAATTCTCAAAATTAGAAATATGGCGGTCAGTAATGAAACTACAACGTCAAACATACAGTAAGCATGCAGGTTTCTAAACAACTTGGCATCTTCAATGTCTTGTTACATGTCACCAATTTGAATGGCATTGCATTAGGTGTGGCACTTAGCTGTTCTCTATTATGCAAAGCTTTACCCCCCCAGGGACTTATTATATCATGGAATGCCAACAATTGGGTTCAGCTTCACTGCTGAACCCATAACAACAATGAAAATAACTGAAATGTACACTAGTCATTGGTGCAATTCAGTGCAATTAGATTTACCTCAAATGCAAAATCTACTTTGGGTTCAACATTTGCTTGATGAGATGTTCTACTGCTTGACAAACCAGATGTGGGACTCAAACGATCAGTTGCGTCCTGCAGACATGAAAACAGTCTAAATGGTCACACATTGCATTAGCTTATAAGTGCATGCGTACAGATAATACAAGCATGTCACATTACCTTGGAAAACCTCTTCAGGGTGTCAAGCAGTTGGCGAACACTAACTGGGTACTTGGTTAGACCGGCGTTCAGCTCAATGTGAATCCTGTCGACAGGTTTATTTGACTGGGCTGAATGAAAGATTGAAATGAACATTTATAACTGACCATTCCACACAATGTACAAGGAAAAACATACTTTTTACTTGAACACAGTCTACTGTTACCTGGTTGAATTCTACATGCAAAGTTGGTGTATCCCAAGAGGTAGTAAAGTGGATATTCCTCAATGTAGTGTGATCGCTTTGCCTCAGACTCAACACAGAAAGCTGCCCCATAGATGCTAGCTTCTGCACACACTTTTGCTTGTGGATTGTAAAAGTCTGTTTTTTCAATCTATGTGACAAAAATAAAGCATATTAGACATGCACCTATATTTTGTTTCATTCTATGCAATACATTTTCAATTGAAGGGTGATTTTACCTTTTGTCTAGAAGTCAAATTTCTTTTGGCTGGCCATAGATCCAATTCAGCCTCAGTAGATTCAGGCATCATTGGGGTCATTTTAGCCAGTGATGGCTCCTCAATATTCCTTGAGACTGCATATACATCAAACCTTTTATAACAAAATGAAAAGTAGGATCTTCAAACATCCGTTTAAAGGATTTACTGTACATCATTCAAAACAATGTTAAATAATATTGTATGAATGTTTCACCAGTTAAACTTGAATTATTATACAAAATTAAATGCAGTGGTGTTTTTGTCTCAAAGTATTTTTATGTGATCTAAATACACTGCTCAAAAAAATTAAGGGAACGCTTAAATCACACATTGGGTCTCGATGAAGGAAAAATATTAAAGATCACATTGTACATTGTGTAATTCGTTGAGTTCAAAATGATGTATCAATGGTCAATGGAAACGGTCAATGTTTAAAACTCACACCGAAAAAAGTAAACAACTGAAATCTCAGGCTGTTCCAACTTGTGTGAATTTCATCATGGCGACTCATAATGTGACTCAGTAGTATGTATGACCCCCATGCGCCTGTATGCACTCCCAACAACGTCAGGGCATGCTCTTGATGAGACGGTGGATGGTATCCTAGGGGATCTCCTCCCAGACCTGGATCAGGGCACCAGTGAGCTCCTGGACAGTCTGTGGCACTACTTGGTGGCATCGGATGCGCTGATACATCATTTTCTAGAGGTTCTCAGTTGTATTCAGGTCTGGAGCACATGAGGGACAATGCCTTCATCATCCAGGAACTGCCTACATACTCTGGCCGCATGAGGCCGGGCATTGTCCTGCACCAGGAGGAACCCAGGGCCCACCGCACCAGTGTAAGGTTTGAAGATGGGTCTGAGGATTTCATCCCGGTGCCTAACAGCAATCAGGGTACTGTTGGCTAGCATGTGGAGGTCTGTGTGACCCTCCAAGGATATGCCTCCCCAGACCATCACTGACCCACCGCCAAACGGGTCATGCTGGATGATGTTGCAGGCAGCATAACGTTCACTAAGACTCCAGACTCATTCACGTCTGTCACATGTGCTCAGTGTGAACCTGCAACATCATCTGTGAAGAGAACAGAGCGCCAATGGCAGACCTGCCAATTCTGGTGTTCTCTCGCGAATGCTAATCGAGAAGCACGGTGCTGGGCTGTGAGCACAGGTCCCACTAGAGGACGTTGGGCTCTCATGCCACCCTCACGGAGTCTGTTTCTGACAGTTTGGTCAAGAAACATGCACACCAGTAGCCCGCTGGAGGTCATTTTGTAGGGCTCTGGCAGTGCTCCTCCTGTTCCTCCTCACACAAAGGAGCAGATACTGGTCCTGCTGCTGGGTTGAGGCTCTTCTATGGCCCTGTCCAGCTCTCCTCATGTAACGGCCCATCTCCTGGTATCTCCTCTATGCTCTTGAGACTGTACAGAGAGACACAGCAAATCTTCTTGCGAAGTCACATATGGATGTACCATCCTGGAGGTGCTGGACTACCTGTGCAATCTGAATGGGCTGCAGGTACCGCCTCATGCTACCTGTAGTGACAAGGACACTAGCAAAATGCAAAACTAGAGAAGAATCAGTCAGGAAGGATAAGGAGAGAGCAATTGTCTGTGGCCACCACCTGCAAAACCATTCCCTTTTTGGGGGTTGTCTTGCTGTTGCCTCTCCAGTGCACCTGTTGTCACTTTCATTTGCACCAAAACAGGTGACACTGATTCACAATCACTTATGCTTCCTAACTGGACAGATTGATATCCCTGAAGTTTAATTGACTTGGTGTTATACTGTGATGATTATGTGCTCCCTTAACTTTTTGAGCAAATACACTGCTCAAAAAAACTATCCGCACATGCACATGTTCTTGTGGAAGCTCATGTTTTTTCGCTACAGTAGACTAAAGATCCAGGTGTAAGGAAATGTGACAGCATACTTGACTAAGAAGAGATCCATCTTCTTTTTGCAAGGAGGAAGGTCAAGTTCAAATGTATTTTGTTTGATGTTCATTTTCATGCTAAATTCCCATGGCATGGCAAGCACATTTTTACTCTTCATTTCCATGCCACACTGGAATATGTCAGTGTTTATCCCATGGAAGAGAAATTGGTCCTTTGCGTAACTGCAACAAAATGACACAGCACATTCCATTATATTAGCATTAAACAAAATGTTTGCCATTTTAAAGTAGGCCACTGACATGGGAAACTTCCTAGTAGTCTTCTTCTCATAATAGAGAAATAAAGTGTTCATGGTCATCCATTGAATAAATACTTGCCATGGCCCGGAGTTGTCGAACTGTCAAAACCACGTTTTGAGATCATCCTACTATGTGCATTGCTGCAATTATGGGTTTGACTCATTGCATAAGCACTCTCCCTACTCTTTTCATTCTCACTGTCCTGTACATTTAATGTAACACATTGCAAAAAGTAGGACTGTCCATACTTCTAAAACAAATATTTTACCCGGCAAATCCATCAGTCATTAGTGTAACATCGGAGGTCAACAGTCGTCCCATGCGATTATTCGGTGGTGGGCTGATGGTGGCCATAGCTACAGAAGAGAAAATAAGCATGTTTTAATTTTTACAAACAAAACTGGGTATTCAATGGGCATTCATATTCAATGCTTACCATTCATGGTAATCGCTGTCACTGTGTGAAAGTATTTGCTGATTTCTAGTGGTAGGCCTAGCGATGTGGCTTGAATGTAGCTGGTCTCAAACACTAGGTAGGCCTTGGTCCAGTGCCATGATGTCCCTTTCTGAAGATTTTCAATCATCTTCCAGACTGGGTTTTCTTTTTCTCCCGAGGGACTGACAGCCTGCATGAAGATAGTGGCAGAAGAGGAGACTGTGTTTCAAGACAACAGGAAGTGTTTGTTGTATGTTTATTCCCAGATTATATCAGGGAACATGCAAAGCTTGATTGACTTAAGAAATCTCACATTGATAATACTGTGAATGAAGTCCTTGTTCAAATCCGCGAAGAATAACTCTTGACCAAAGAGTCGCGCATATGCAGACAAAAGGGGCTTATCCATGGGTAGTTTCAGTGAACCTTGCAGCTGAAAGATTATTTAATAGGGAGAAAAGTTGAGTTTGAAGGAATGATATGCCAACTTTCAAATTTTGTAATCAATGAAAATAAGTTACGCTACACATTTGAAATTCCAAATTAAATAATTTGAATCAAATTATATTATATTATATTGTATTACATTACATTACATTATATTGTATTACATTACATTATGAAGTTACATTACTTTGTAACTTCATAATGAAGTTATGGAATATAAAGATATGGAATATAAAGTATAGAATAGGAGCCTAACATTTCAAATGTGGATGTAGGTGTAATGACTTAGCTTAAAAAAATACTGCAATTAAACATGAACTGTCCTTATGAAATCCTGCAACTGTATCTTAAAATATAATTTATGAACTCACTACTTTAACTAAGGCCTCAAAGTCTGTTGAAAGTCCTTTTCCAAACAGTTCCTTAATTCCCTCCGCACGAAAACCAAGCTGAATGACATAAACCAGAGGCAAAAAATGTTTAATTTCAGTTTTTTGAACAGAAGAAAATAAACTAAACAATGAATATGAATATTACAGATTACCTCCACAAGCTGTAGTATTCTGCCAATAAAGTGTAATTTCCCTTTGGTTACTACTTCTGTTGGGATGTAATTTGCATCATTTTTTAGCATGAAGACCTCAGTGGCTGTGCCAATCAAGAAATCATCTGCATATTCAAGACATAAACTGTCAGTGGTCATTGGAAATGTTTCAACAATGTATCCCTTTTCGTTTTGTTCTTAAAGTACCCATGCCCATTAATGGTTATTTGAACATACCATTATACCAATCCAGGTGCAAAGCTTTGCTGTAGTAGTAACTGAGACGACTACATTTTGGTGCTAAGATTTTCATAGCAATATTGCAGGCTGTTGAGCTTTTAAAAAGGTAACAAAACAGAGTTTTACTGTATAATAGTACAAAATTGACTCAGCAAAATTCATTCTAGAAAGAAATGCCATAGGCAGCTTACAGTAAGTGGTTGTCTGGAGTTCTGGATTTGGCAATGCTCTGGATGAAAGAGTAAGTGAAGCTAGCCAATTGCATGTCAGCCTCATTCAATAGGAATGCAGTCACTGTTGACACCAAAGCCAAAGGTGGCTTAGTTTCAAACAGGATAATACAGGCCAGCATACGGATCTCTGTTGGAAGTTCCCTCTGAACAAACAAGCTAACTGTGATGTCCTGGACCTGAAAGTACACACAAGAAACACACGTCATCTTATCATAGTGTGCACTCTGTTAGGCAACTCTTACTCTTGTCTGCCAAGGAAATAGCCGCCGTAATCCAGCATGATAGCAGATGCTTAGAAAGCATGCTAAACTAAGCTGGCATGACAAATCAGACAAAGAGCTGGTAGGATAAATGAAACACTTCGCTCCATGACAGGCTGAAACCTTTAGTGTGGACGAGGTCTCTACTCAAGAAGCTCTTGTAACATCAGAATTTCCACAGTCAAGCCATGAAATTTTTAGCAACCATATGAAGTGCACTGTATAAAAGATTATTTAATCAATAAAATATTAATTTAATCAATAAAAGATTATTTAATCTCTGAAACATTTTCAGAAATAGACAAAATATTGCTGAATGTGAGCTAAGAGGGGTGGAACCAATTAAGGTTTTTAATCTCTTTTAATGATCTACCTTATTGTACATGTACTCCGTGCGTTGATATTATTTTGTTAATATTAATATTATTTCCGGTGTTGTTTAATACAGTACTGTGCAAAATACTTTAAGCAAAAGAAATGTGTGTAAAGCTAATCATTTGGGCATGAAGGGTTTATTTGCTTGCAAAACCACTATATGACATTAGAATGAATACAAATTCAAATTAAAATACATAATACAAATGATCAATAAGAAAGAAAGAAGAAATGTCCTAAAGACATTAGTAAGCCCTTCCTGACTAGATCCTGTCCTGCCCAGCCACCAGATAAAATCCGCAAACCACATTTGGCCCACGGAGGGACAGAAATCAGTGATAGGCCCCTCATACACACTTTTCTCACACAGGAAGCAGCGCATGTCATACAGGCACATGTCAACTCACATCTGGACTACTGCAACTTACTGTAGGCATGGCTCCCTGCTTGTACCATCAAAATCCTGAAACTTATCAATGTATCTAGAATACCACTGCTGTGTTCAACCTTCACAAGTTCTCCTATATCATTGCAGTCTTCCACTGTTTTACAGCTTAAGCTCTCAACCACGGCAGGACTTTCGCCTATAGAGCAACATGGGAAACTGCCCCTATCATCAGAAAATGATCAAACCCTACATCACATAAGTTTTTCGATCATGGCAGCTCCCACTACGTCCAGTCAAATGTCCTTGCAACCCAATGGTGGAACCATTGAAGTTAGGACACAGTTACTTCCCAATTAAAGTAAGCTTCAGAAACCCTACATTTTTTATGTATAAAAATGTAAATAGTATAAAATGTAAATAACTCCACAGACAGTAACATTTTTCAAATTTTGTTCTTAAGAAAAGCGTTAGACTGTAGCTATCCTTTAGTGTGATAAAGAGCGGTAGAGCAATGACAGGGCTTCCAGTTAGGCTCCAGCAATAATTGACCTTAAAAGACAAGATTTGTATGCAACACACAGTAATAACAAAAGTCTGCATATATTGATGCAGGTCTTCAGAATAATGCAAATGTATACATTTCCATATGCATGCTTTATCCTGGCCATTGTGATGATGTCAGAAAAAAATATTTGCATGCTCACAAAGAATGCACTGCTCAAGTCAAACAAAATGAATTATAAGACTGCAAATAACGTTTTCAATTATAGAAATTCAGTTTCAGTTTCCAGTATGGTTGGCCTGATCAGTGACAATGACAAGTCAGCCTACAGGGAGGCGGTCAAGCACCTGGTGGCATGGTGCGCTGACAACAACCTGGCCATCAACGCAAAGAAAACCAAGAAGCTCATTGTGGATTACAGGAAGTCTAAAGGCTTCAAATTTGTTCTCATCGATGGCACTGAGGTACTGAGATGGCATGTGTGCCCAGCTTCAAATTCCTGGGTGTGCACATCTCTGAGGACCTCTCTTGGACCCTCAACACCTCAACCCTGGTCAAAAAGGTGCAGCAGCACATGTACTTTTTGAGGAGGCTGAAGAAGGCTCGACTGCCTCCCACAATCCTTGTGAACTTTTACCACTGCACAATCAAGAGCATTCTGACTAACTGCGCCACAATGTGGTTTGGTGGATGCTCCGTGGCCGACCAGAAGGCCCGGCAACGTATGATGAAAACCGCCTAGCACATCACTGGTGCCCAGCTCCCAGCCATCGTAGACCTCCAGCACAAGCAGTGTCTGCATAGGGTGCACATCATCATCAGGGTCCCTTCACATCCATGCCACAAACTGTTTGCCCTCCTACCATAAGGCAGGCGGTACAGGTCTCTTCGTTCCCGCACTAGCAGGCTCAGAAACAGGAACAAGTAAGGAAGTTGCAGCCTGGGTTTATTGCCTGTAGCTTGGGGGAAGGTTTCTTTATTATTTATTGCCTGTTTGGCAAAAATAAGTATAGCTTATTTGGGAAGGAACTTTTATTTAGAACTCCCGGTTTCTTTTGTTTCAGAAACGGTCCTGGGGTGACACGTAATGACAATGTGATGGTTTAAATACCCTGTTCTTTGAGAGCAGAGTTGTTCATCCTTGCCCGCATGTCACCAAATGTAAACCATTGAGGCGTGTGATTGATTTCTACAGTAAACCTCTTTGAGCTTTAACACCAGTCTCTGTCGTTTCTTGAATTCACTTGGTTCAATTGCGTAAATAATTGCAACATCTCACTTCATTCATGTTTAATCATGGCCCCTATACTGCAGAATTAGCAAAGAGCAAATGTACTGTTTCTTTGCTAAAATAGTAAAAATTGTATACATTACTGTGATCTGGATTCTTCTGTAACATGCAATATACATCAGAAATAAACATTTGTTTGTAAAAAAAGAAGAAAAAAAAGGAAAACTGAATATTCCTTTTGGCAATTGACTTAATACAATTTCCCATTTACCCATACAGATAATTATTTTGACCCCAATCTCACTGTGACACCACTCAGGTATTCAGCTTCTTGTTGCAAATGTGTGCACAATAAAACAATCCAAAATCCTACTACTATAACTGGATCAATTATTATTAATAGTATAAATCTACTTACAGTGTGGGGGTCTCTGGAGGCCAGATGTCTCAGAGACTGCACCGCTGCACTCAGCACACGGGTTGAGATGTTCACAGGGGAAGCAGATACTCCAGGGAGGAAGCGAATTATGGTTTTAATGCTGGAGGGGTGGCCTGCATTGCCAATGGCTTTCAGGGCTAGCACCATGTCCAAGTCATTGTTTCTCTTCAGACCATCATTAACCAGGTCCAATAGGGGCTGTTTAAGGTGGACATGGCACATTATAATTCTGTAGTCTAATGTCAAGACAGAAAGAGTCTATAACATAATCAGCTAATTACCTGAACAACCGCCACTGGGCAAGGCTGAATATATTCATACGAACAGTATTTGTAGACCAGTGATCCATAGGACAGCACCACAGTATTCCACAGCAATGGGTGTGACTTACTGAACGGCATGGACAGCAACTCCTTTAGAGAGGATTAATAGATTATGAATCTCTGTAAACAACATAGCATAAACCTTTTTGTTACCTTTGGGGAAATTATTTACAAAATTACTACTATGTACTCTTTACCTTTCAACTGTACAAAAATAATATTTACATACACAATTACTCACATTGGCCAGCTCCATCACGTCAATCTCTGCTGTTACATGATTAAATGCAATCAGAATACTTTGTCCAGCTTCATTGGCTGATACATCACCAGCTTTAAATCTGTTCTTTATGAATTTGAGGACTCTTGCATCTGCAACTTCAACTACCGTGTCCAAAAACCACCGTCTGACAAGGAAGGACATTAAAAACAGAAATTACATTGTGGAAGATATTGGCAACCATTTAAAAACCTCAAAATATTGAAATTAATAATAACAAAAACATATTAATATAAATATACATACAAATGATGAATATAAAATAAACATGAACATGCACCTGTGTTCATCATTCCCTGAGAGCTGTATCCAGAGGGCCTCAAGGTTTTCCAGGGATGTCCCACGTAGAAGTTGGAACAGAACAAAAACATCCTCACTTGTTAAACTGTCCACCTGGTAGATGTTCGCTTCAGCCAAACGCATGATCATCTTCACAATCTGTGAACAATCATGTGGTTGCATGTTTTTTGTACTATTACATTTTCACATTAATAATCATGAGCAATAAACATCTTAATGACAGGGTGAGAAAAAACCTTTAGGTTTTGAGAAATGTTGAGTGTTGTTGTTACCTTGGGCACTGAATCATCTGACTTTGTCATCAGAATTGGGATTGGCCCTGGAAAGTTCACAAATTTGTATACCAGATTGCCTCGGCTTACCATGGGAAAAGCAGGAGAGATTGCCACAGTGTCAGTTACACTGACCAGTACAAGCTCTTTCCTAAGCATTGAAAAAAGATAGGCAGAATTAATGGTCTTGTTTTAATGACTGAAATTAGCAACATGTCTGGTGTCTGTTTGCGTCTATCTAACCTAGGCACCAGGCTACTCCGCACAGTGCAGATGAGCCTGAATCAGCTTCCATTCGATTTTGGCCCCAAGATGGAGGGACCTACTGTCTTCGTCATTTAATTTCAGCGAATTACAACACTGCAGGGTATGTCTCCAAAAGGAGGCAGTACTCCTAAAACAGACTGATAATCAAGTGGATACTGAAGACCAAAGTGAATGGCCAAAGTCACAACCTTTCATTAGTTTTCCCAATGTATGGTTGATCACAAGTATTCATGAATTATGTTGCATTAGGATAGAGATATCAATTGCAAACTTGACTGAGTAATGCAACAAATTAAGAATAATGTTTCTCAACGTAAAATTGCAAAGAGTTTGGGGATCCCATCATCTAAGGTACATAATATCATTAAAACATTCAGAGAATCCAGAGAAATCTATGTATGCAAATGAAGAGGCCTAAAACCAATATTGGACAGCCATGATCTTCAGGCCCTCAGGTGGCACTGCATTAAAAACAGACATGATTCTGTAGTGGAAATCACTGCATGGGCTCAGGAGCACTTCCGAAAACCATTGCCTGTGAACATGGTACGTCGCTGCATCCACAAATGCAAATTAAATCTCTACCATGCAAAAAAGAAACCAGATATAAAAAAGATCCTGAACCGTCACCGCCTTCCCTGGGCCCAAGCCCATTTAAGATTGACTGAGGCAAAGCGGAAAAGTGTCATGTGGTCTGACAAACCAAAATTTGAAATTATTTTTAGGAATCATGGACGCTGCGTCCTCTGGACTAAAGAGGAGAGGGACCATCCGGCTTATTATCAGCACACCGTTCAAAAGCCAGCATCCGTGATAGTGTGGGGGTGCATTAGTGCACATGGCATGGGTACCTTGCACATCTTGTGAAGGCACCATTAATGCTGAACAATATACAATTGTGCTCATGAGTTTGCATACCCTGGCATAAAATGTGAAATTTTGGCATTGATTTTGAAAATATGACTGATCATGCAAAAAAACGGTCTTTTATTTAAGGATAGTGATCATATGAAGTCATAATGATAACAGAAATCACCCAAATGGCCCTGATCAAAAGTTCACATACCCTTGAATGATTGGCCTTGTTACAGACACAAGGTGACACACACAGGTGGAAATGGCAATTAAAGGTAAATTTCCTGTGGATTTTTAAATTGCAATTAGTGTCTGTGTATAAATAGTCAATGAGTTTGTTAGCTCTCACGTGGATGCACTGAGCAGGTTAGATGGGGAGCAGAAAAGAATTGTCAAGAGGCCTGCGGAACAAGGTAATGGATCTTTATGAAGATGGAAAAGGATATAAAAAGATATCCAAAGCCTTGCAAATGCCAGTCAGTACTGTTCAATCACTTATTAAGAAGTGGAAAATTCAGGGATCTCTTGATACCAAACGAAGGTCAGGTAGACCAAGAAAGATTTTAGCTAAAACTGCCCAAAAAATTGTTCGGGATACAAAGAAAAACCCACAGGTAAAACCTACAGGCTACTCTGGAAAAAGACGGTGTGGTTGTTTCAAGGAGCACAATACGACGATACTTGAACAAAAATTAGCTGCATGGTCGAGTTGCCAGAAAGAAGCCTTTACTGCGCCAATGCCACAAAAAAGCCTGGTTACAATATGCCCAACAACACCTTGACACGCCTCACAGCTTCTGACACACTGTAATTTGGAGGAACGCGACCAAAGTAGAGCTTTATGGTCACAACCATAAGCGCCATGTTTGGAGAGGGGTCAACAAGGCGTGAAGAGAATACCATCCCCACTGTGAAGCATGGTGGTGGTATGTTATGTTATGGGGTACCCTATGTCTCAAGAATTATGTTCCCTGGGAACTATTGTAAAAACCGTGATTACGTTCTATGCCAACATATCTAGTTGCCATTACGTCGGTCAAGAACGTTATATATTTAAAAAAATAAATCGATGTGTATGGTACTAATCCAATAGTTTTGAAGGATTTCACCTATCCAAATAAGGCAATTTATGTAGACCATCCCCACTCAACATCCCCACTCAAGCCAAATCAGTTGTTTTTAAAAGAATAATACAGTACGAAAACCTGTATGGAGAGCGCTGCGTGTGGCCATACAAAATGTGGATTGATATATAACATTCTTGACCGACGTAATGGCACTAGATATGTTGGCATAGAATGTAATTACGGTTTTTACAATAGTTCCCAGGGAACGTAATTCTTGAGATATACAGTAGGTAATGGGGGTGTGTGAGCTCTAAAGGCACGGGCAATCTTGTGAAAATTGATAGTAAGATGAATGCAGCATGTTATCAGAAAATACTGGCAGACAATTTGCATTCTTCTGCACGAAAGCTGCGCATGGGAGTGGTTACAGAAGAAAAAGGTTCTGGAGCGGCCATTAAAGTCTCCTGACCTTATTATCATCGAGCCACTCTGGAGAGATCTCAAACGTGAGATTCATGCAAGACGACCAAAGACTTTGCATGACCTGGAGGCATTTTGCCAAGATGAATGGGCAGCTATATCACCAGAATTCGGGGCCTCATAGACAACTATTACAAAAGACTGCACGCTATCATTGATGCTAGAGGGGGCAATACACAGTATTAAGAACTAAGGGTATGCAGACTTTTAAACAGGGGTCAGTTCATTTTTTTTTGTAGCCAAGTTTTGTTTTATGACTGTGCCATTCTGTTATGACCTACAGTTGAATGTGAATCCCATAAGAAATAAAAGATATGTTTTGAAAGCTCACTCATGTTTTCTTTACAAATGGTACATATATTACCAATTTTCCAGGGGTATGCACACTATTGAGCACGATTGTATACAGGTTTTGGAGCAACATATGGTGCAATCCAGGCAGCATTTTTTTCAGGGAAGGCCTTGCTTATTTCAGCAAAACAATGCCAAACCACATTTTGCATGTATCACAACAGCATGGGTCCATAGTAAAAGTGACTGGGTGCTAAACTGTCCTGCCTGCTGTCCAGACCTGTCACCCACTGAAAACATTTGCTACATTATGAAATGAAAACTATGACAGGAGACCTTGTTGAGCAGCTGCAATTGTATATCAAGCCTGGAATGGGAATACATTTCACTTTCAAAACTACAGCAATTGGTCTCCTCAGTTCTCAAACTATTACAGAGTATTGTTAAAAGAAGGGGTGATGCAACACAGTGGTAAACATGCCCCTGTCCCAACTTTTTTGAAACATGTTGCTGGCATGAAATTCAAAATGGGCATATATTTTTCCAAAAACAACCGTCCCACCATCGCAAAGCTGCAAGTGAATAGAACCCTGAACAAAAGAGTCGTTCTGGCCCATGTTTTCCTCATTCCCTGTAAACCATAACGTAACTATTTCTGTTTTTTTTCAAATTTTTACGATAAATGCTATGTCCAACATTATTCATGCCCCTTGAAATTGTTGCAAACTTTTGAGAAAATGTGAGTTTCTATACCATTTACAATGTTCTCGTAATTTCCACCATGACAGAGCATTCTAATCACCTATAAATGGAGAACAGCTGAACAGCAGTAGTTCTCTAGTCAGTTACTAGTCAACTGCAAGTCATGGCTAAAAACGTTATTCATTTGTATCTCCAGCACAATGTCTTACCGTGTTTTGTCACTTGTTTATGTCATTTCCAGACAGAAAAAACCTATTGGTCAAATAAAAATTCACTCTAGCTCAAAATTTGGCATGGGTATGAATATTTTTGGGCTAAACTGTATGTATCACCTTAAATACTGACATTGACATACCTATACTTATCCACTGAGGGTGTTTACTTATCCAAATAGGGTATTTTACTGTTTTAATTTTAATTTATTTTGGAAACTTTTGGAAAAAGTTTTAAGGCAATAAAAGGTGAACATTTTGAAAGGGTGGTGACTTTCTTTACCCATTGTACACTGATGAGCCAAAACATTATGACCACCTGACTAATATGTTGTTGGTCCTTCGCATACCACCAAATCAGCACCGACCCACTAAGACATGGATTCTACAAGATCCCTGAAGGTGTCTTGTGGTATCTGGCACCAAGACAGTAGCTGCAGATACTTCAAGTCTTGTAAGTTGCGAGGTGGAGCCACAGTGGATCGACTTGTTGGTCTAGCACATCCCACAGATTTGTACCGGGACTGCAACAGTGTTTACGTAGGTGGCACATGTCAAATTGTCATCCACATGAATGCCCTGACCCAGGGTTCCCAAGCAAAACATTGCCTAGAGCATCACACTCCCTCCACTGGCTTGTCATCTTCCCACAGTGAATCCTGGTGCCATCACTTCCCTAGGTAAACGGCGCACACATACACGGCCATCAACGTGATGTAAAAAAAAAACAGGACTCTTCAGATGAGGCGACCTTTCTCCACTACTCCAAGTTCCAGTTCCAACACTCGCATACCGATTATAGATGCTTTTGACGGTGGACAGGTGTCATCATGGGCACTCCGACCAGTCGACGGCTGTGCAGCCCTATACACAGCAGTTTGCGATGCATTGTGTGTTGTGACACTCCTCCTGTAACCATCATTAACATTGTCTGTGACCAAAGTAGACCTTCTGTCAATTCGGACCAGATGGGATAGCCTTCGTTGCCCTGGCGAATCAATGAGCCTGTGGCGTCCAACACCTAGTCGTTGGTTTGTGGTTTGTCCTCGGACCATTGTCAGTAGGTACTCACCACTGCTGAACAAGAGCACCCCAAAAAATTCACTCTGGTCTTTACTCCTGCATCTAACAATTTGACTACGGGAACTGATTGTTTTTCTTTGTTCGCTTATCCAATTTTCAATGTGCCCTTGTTAGGAGATTATCATTGCTATTCGCTTCACCTGTGTGGTAATAATGTTTTGGCTCATCAGTGTATATTCCAAGTGTTACATAGACATGTTGGCAGGTCTTTATTCCACCTGCTCTGCTCCTTCATGTAGCTCAACACTGATGAGAACAATCTCAGTGAAACTCACTGGCTCATTGACTACGGTTCATGTAAGAACTAATGTCTGACACTCTAATTCAGAAATCCAACACATTCTAGTCTTAGGCTATGCAATACATTGTTTGCCCAATTATTATATTTGCCAAATGATTTGTAAAAGAGAAAATTTCATGGTTCAAAATATAAATTAATGGAAAAAGAGTTTGCCAATGTAAACACACCCTTAGTGTGTGCAAGGCAAATACACCAGTTTTTCCTATAACTGTATGTTGATTTGTCTCCTGTTTAGTCCTTATACATCTAAAAAGGAAATCACTCTGTAATTAAATTAATCAATGCAATGTATAGAATTGTCATACATGGCTTGCAGTTTGGAGTTTCCCCCTTTGACGTTGAATGGAGAAAAATGCTGGCGTTCCAAGGCATGAGCTTTCTTGATCAGGCCTCCGTGAACTGTTGGTTCCAATGTGTAGACGTATCTCACAGTTGAAATGACAGAGTTACCTCTCTGGATGAAATAACAGAATACAAAACAGATTTAATGTGACTGGAATGTTATGTTAAAAATGTCCTTGCTATTTAGGTCCCATATAGTTCAGCTGGTAGAGCATGGCACTTGCAAAGTCAAGGTTGTTGGTTTGATTCACACTGGGGACCAGTATGAGAATGTATGCACTCTGGATAACAGCATATGCTAAATTACTCATATGACAATATTCTCTGCAGTCACTTTACTACTTGAATTGAGCATGTTCACATATAGGTACTCTATATGGATGGGAGAAACAAACCTCTTTGGAAAGTTTGTTGACCACAGCAAGAGCCATTCCTCTGTAAATGGCTGCCTTTTCTCTGCAGTTATTAGTGTCAACTACATGAGTGACTTCCAAGTCTTGGGAGTGACTATCCTCCACAATGGCATAGGTACTCAGGCACAATCCATGGATCCCAAACTGAAAACAAACATGTCATATAAACCTCACATTTGCAATGCTATCTGTAATTTCTATACTCATAATACCATATAATATATTGTTTGTGTAAAATAAATTTTTGATACCTCCTCAAGCTCATACACTCTTTGGGTGGTCTTGATTGTGACTTGGAAAAACCCAAGTATGCCTCTCACAATATTGACAATGGTGTCAGATATTTCAGCAATAGCATGAATGTCACCGACCCTGCCGTTAGCATACTCAAACATGAAGGGCTTGCTGAGCTCAGCAGCAATCCGATTTGTTAGCTTTGGAGAGGCATTGAATGTATCCTTCCCTGGGATGCCATTGAATTCCTCAAAGTTAAAGTTGGAAACCTTAAAACAAGAAATTATAATTGGGTAACCAATTTTGCACTACAAAATAAGCTAGATCTATTCAGCTCCAAGCTTCAGCTCCAAATACACATTCCATTTCACGCCTCATCCATACCACATTGGCTATTGCTCCTTCGCTTACTTTTACCTCGAATTGTATCTTTTCTGCATAAGGCTAATTGAATATCATACTCTTCATTGAGACAGTGATGAACCATCAAAGCAATAGTGTGTCAATGTACCTTTACGCTTTTGCCAAAATGAACATGAAACTTAAGTTAGTGGATGAGTGAAACTAGCTGTGAATAACGTGACCTGGAAAAAGTGAGTTCCAAACGATATGTCACCATAAACAGGGTTTCTCTAACCTCGCTTCTGGCCTTTCATACATTTTAGGTTTTAGTTTTAACCCTATATTAAGTTGTAGTTTTACCCCTGAACAAAAATATTAAACATCTAGAAGGCATCTAGAGGTTTGGGACACCCTGCCATAAAAAAGTTTAATCACTATATATGAATGGTTATCCCAAGTTCAACTCAGAGTTGACACCATTTCTAAATCTAAAATTGATTTTAGTATGGCCTACAGGCATAGGGCTCAACAAGAAAGAATAACTTGGTTATTTAGTTTCAATTAATTAGTCAATTGTTTCAAATAAACTCCCATGATACAGATATATTTTATATTAATGAAAACAAAACTACACATTGCATTGTTAATTTTAAAAGAATGCATACCTGAAGAAGAAATGTTTGTCCAGACACACCAACGATCTTTACTTTGCATGTGAGTCTCACACCAGACTCTGCAAGGTTTGGTATGCCACGCCCAATATTGACCATTCCCTCATATTTGTACTCATAGGTTTTCTTAACATTCAGGCCAGGCTCTGCAATAAATCATTATTTATTATACAAATTCACATTCTAATAGTAGTTTTAGGGCTATATTTTTGCTTCAAAAACAACTCACCGTAATTTAAATTGTCACAAGCTGAAATAAATAAAAAATGCAAACAGTGTCAATGTCAACAGCTATTTGAATAACCAACATTTCTATAATTCAGCTTTTTAGCACCACTTACCAGCAATTACCAAAAGAAGACAAAGGAGGAAACCCCGCATTGTGAAATCTAGGAGTAGGATCCTGCAGCTGAACAATCTCCTTTTATATGCACCACTGCATTCATACCAAAAAAAAGTATGTGGTCGGCAGACCATGTCTTTGGCAAAATTGTGGGATGAAGTAAATACACATCGGGGGACAAGAGGTCAAAGTTGTGTCAGGTGCCTTTAACCAGTGAGTCCATTCTGACCAGTGACAGAGGTCAGTCTGACATACCAGTGGACATTACAGCCAAAGTAAACTGTTATGTGAAATGGACGGACACTAACAATGTGTTTTTGTTTAACTCATATATTTCACATACAATATTTCACAATAGACAGTATGAGTATGTTTTAAATAACACTATAGAATCATCAAGTTATTTGAAATAACAAATACCCACTTTTTCTATACTCTTATTTGTTAGGGACCAGCTTGAACAAACAGTTTGAGAAATGCCATGTCATTCTCCTAAGGAATTTGAAGTGGCCTATCAACAGTCTAGTGAAGGATGAGCTGGCCAATTAAAAGTTTACTCACATATACATGATTTTAAATATTCAATGAATAAGAGTAGAAACATTGGGGAGGGATTGTATGCATGAAGCTGGGTGAGTTACCGCTGGACCATTGCTCTGCCCATGCTATTTCTACAAAGTTAATCAGGTTTTTTATCACACTTAAAAAACCACTTTAGTCATATTCTAAGTAAATACAGGTCATATTTAATAGTTATCTGCAAACCCTGGGAATTTAGATTAAAGTATTTATGGCTTTTAAATTATGTAAATAGCAGTAGTGATAGCGTACAGTCACCATATTCCATGCCTTTGTTAACAGTAAGAGCATTTGACCAGTTAGATTAAATCCCTGAGCTGGCAATGTGAATAGCATGTCATTCTGCCTGTGAGCAAATAGTTCAAGGGGCAATATGTAAGATTTTTACTGTACTACCTGCATAAACACAAACAAAAAAGATCCGTATACATCTGCATTTAATGTTTTAAATGAATGTTTAAAATAATATTTACCTACAAATTTGATCCAAGTACTTGAGATATTCCAGATTTAAACTTTCTCGCAAGTCCGTCTATCAGTTTGTATTGACTTGTAATCTCCGTACACTCGCTTTCGACACTCGCAGTACTATCCTTCCCACCCTAAACCACCATGGACAAAATACTATTCCAGTCTCAATCGTGGGAAGAAGGGGTTGGAGAAGTCGTGTTACTGTTTAGAGTCATGATTCTACACAGTGTGCCTTTGATGTTAATTGCCAGGTTCAATTGTATTATGTTTTAAAAGTGATGGACAACAAAAAATAAACATATAGCAAGCCCATCACAAATCTCCCTCATTTCCCTACATTAGTCTGTGTTTATCACTCAATTTCAGTCCAATGTCTCCTTTTCTAATCCTACTAAAATGAATGCCTAAACATTGGCATACAGTACACAAAACATTGTTTTGTTTAACAGAACCCTTCCAATAACATCAACTTTAAGCTCACAGTTTAAACAGAGAAAAGACACTTGCCAAATGTGTTACAAATCAAGTAGACTATGTGTTACAAATCAAGTAGACTAGGTTTTGGCGAATTTTAGTTTAGACAGAGAGCAGACATACTGTAGAGAGCACACATACTGCCTACATAGTTCTAGTGTGCTAATGGTTAGCTAGTTTACAGTTTCATTATTTTTTCATGGCAAAATGCATGTGGAATAAATGACTCTCTAGAGTATTTACACCATCACCCCTTCCTGAGAAACCCTACACATCATGGCTGTGTTTGTTGTGTGTTTGTACACTACCATTCAAAAGTTTGGGGTCACTTAGAAATGTCCTTGTTTTTCAAAGAAAAGCAATTTTTTCGGTCCATTAAAATAACATCAAATTGATCAGAAATACAGTGTAGACATTATTAATGTTGAAAATGACAGTTGTAGCCGGAAATGGCTGATTTTTAATGGAATAACTTCATAGGCGTACAGTGGCCCATTATTAGCAACCATCACTTAAAGAAATGTTTGCATAGTTGTACTGTTTGAGTCCTATAATTTTTATGTAATTTATGTTGAATACATAAATACATATATGTTTGATAGGTAAATTACAAAAAAATTATAGGACTCAAATGATTATTTCTTTTATGTTCAGAGGTTCATGAGAAGTATTTTATACACTTACACTGACTTTGTCAGAAGGCCTTTGTGGGTTTTGATGAGAGACAGATGAGGTTGAGACTGACTCTCAAACAAAAGAAGAAATCACAGCTTCCTCTGGTAGGTCCATCCTGCATTTAACCTCTAACTAAAATTTAATTCCAGTCAAAACTGGAATAAAGTGTGTGTGTGTGTGTTTAAGGTATGTGAGTGCATGAAAACGTCTTAATATAAAACAGACTTAAACATTTGATCTTTTCTATGAATTTTGCTCAAGAATACTCAATTAACTAGAACTAGGCAATAGTGATGGGAAGTTTGACTCTTTCTACTGACTCGGATCTTGTCGAGTCATTCAGTAAAAAGTTTGAATCTTTCGAGTCATTTTGTTCATTTTGGGCAGTAATGCCTAAAATTTTAATTACGGTAATCACTACCACAAATTAACAAATTTGTCACTCATGTAATTTCTTGAAAACAGATGGATAACCAATCAACCAATAAAATAAATATGAGAAAGGGAGAAAGAAAGATATAGAAGAAAAACTAAACTTATTATAAGAAAACGAGAGCGGGAGAGAATTGAAGAAAGAGAGGGAGGGAAAAAAGTCTTCAGAGAGAGGATAAAAGTGTGTTTGAAAATATATGCACGTATGTTTGTTAAGAGCACAATCACAGCTGTGCATGTGTGATTTCAGGCAATGAAATGTAGAGGGATAGAGAGTGTCAGAGAAAGACAAAGGGAAAGAAAGAAGAGTGCCAGATATAGAGGGCAAGAAAGATGGTAGAGAAAGACAGGAGAGAGAAAGATGGGGGAGAGAGTAGTGATACTTTGAGACAGAGAAAGTAGAAAGACTGACGGTGGAGAAAGAAAATAATTAGCTCTTATTCACCACACACAATCATGTATTATTTAGGCAAACAACAGCAATGAAATAGCCCTTGGTCTCGACAGGTGTGCACAGTGCTCCCCTGACTCCCCCAACACCAAGATTGTGAACACCTAAAGTAACCACCCATGAGCAGTCATCTTACAGCATTAATTTGCTGGATGCCAACACAGAGTTCCTTTCCATAAATCACCTATCTCGTGGCTCTTTCTCTACAGTCACTCTGACAATTGCCAATGCACACGGAAAGTGCCACACCTGCCACACACACCTAATTGTTACTAGCTTCCATATCAACAACTATAACTGGAAGCCAACAACAGAATATAGAAGTGGCCCGGACAACTACCCTGCCCTGCTATCGAGCATGTATGTGCCTTTGATTGATTGCACAGCTGGTCACAGCCATGTTATATTTGATGGCCAATTAATCACAGACACACAGCGGCCATGATGTGTGACTGGCTGTTAGTCAACTGCCAAACAGTACAATGGACAATCCAGTCTGATTGGCAATAAGATCGGAATATAACCCATAGCTCCTACATAACCGCACCCAGAGCATTGGGTCTAGAGAACAGTAAAAGTTACTGGTTTTAGTGCATGTTTGTGAGCAATTGCAAAAGGTCCTTGGTCTGTGTATGTGTATGACAAACAAAGTACTACATAAATGTATGTTCATCACTCTCCATGTGATGTCACTGGATGTTTAAACACAATTTGTTTTGGCTCTGTATATTGGATTTAAAATGAAACAATGACTAAGAGGTTGCATTCTGCTTTAATTTACCTTTGTGAAGTATTCATACCCTTCACTTTCTCCACATTTTGCTATGTTATAGACATTTTATAATTTATTATTAAATATGTTTTTGTCATCAATGTATACAAAATACCCCTGATAATGACAAAGGAAAAACACATTAGTAGGCATTTCTGCAAATTTATTGAAAATAAAAACTAAAATATCAGATGTACATACAGTCTCTGTCAAAGGTTTGGACACACCCTGTAAGTATTCAGACCATAACTCACCAACTGTGCTCATATGCATCCTGTGTCCTTTGACCATCCTTCAGATATCTCTAAGACATGATTGAATTCCAACTATGGCAAATTCAATTCAATGGACAGGATTTAAAAAGGCACACAACTATATAAAGTCCCACACTTCATAGTGCAAGTCTGAACAAAAATCAAGCTGTTAAGTCCAAGGTATTCTCTGTAGACCTTCGAGACAGAATTGTATAGAGCTTCGAAAAAAATGCTAAAGCCGCTGAAGTTCCCAGGAGCACATTGGGCTCCATCATGGTTTAATGGAAGAAGTTTGGAACAAACAAGACTAGAGCTGATTGTCCAGCCACATTAAGTAATGGGCAAGAAGGGCCTTGGTCAGGGAGGTGACCAAGAACCCAATTGCCACTCTATCAGAACTCAAAAGTTTCTCTGTAGAGATCAGAGAACCTGCCAGAAAGACAGCCATCTCAGACCACTCCATCAATCAGGTCTTTACAGTGGAGTGGAAGGTATACGACATGCCTCCAAAAATACTCTGAGAGCATGAGGAAAAAGATTATCTGGTTTGTGGAGACTAGGGATGCAACGGTACAGTGGGCCCACGGTTTGGTACATAACGCGGTTTGTGGGTCACGGTAACGGTACCGTTTCGGTATGACTGTGACAAAGAAATGCTTGCAGATTTTACTTTGTTTACAGTCTTCCTACCCTCATCATCGTATTGAATCCAAAATGTTCCCACACAGCAGATTTGAAAGGCGGTGCCTCTTCAAATTTCCTTCTCTCTGAACGCATTTTTAGCTCTGGTTGCGCACAGTGAGATTTCAGTCAGAATGTTGGATGTCATCAAGACACTCGTAATGGTTGGCTGCTTTTCTCCCAACATGGTTGTTCATGACGTAGATAGCTAGCAAGTAGACTGATCGAACAGGTCTACAGAGGATGCAATCTCCACACCTTTACACTCTGCTCTGACCCACCTGGGCAAAACCAACACCTATGTGAGAATGCTATTCGTAGATTTTAGCTCAGCATTCAACACGGTCATCCCCTCTAAGCTGGTCAACAAACTCCACGACCTAGGGATCAGACTCTCTCTCTGCAACTGTGCTTTGGACTTCCTAACTAACAGACCCCAGTCTGTCAGGTTAGACAACTTCATCTTCTCCAGATCCTGAACACAAGGCTGTGTGCGGAGCCCCCACCTGTACTCCCTCTTCACCTACGACTGCGTTCCTGTACACAGTTCTAACACCATTGTCAAGTTCGCAGGCGACACCATGGTGGTAGGCCTGATCAGTGACAATGACGAGTCACCCTACAGGGAGTAGGTCAAGTGCCTGGCGGCATGTTGTGCTGATAACAATCTGGCTCTCAATGCAAAGAAAACCAAGGAGCTCATTGTGGATTATAGGAAGTCTAATGGCAACAGTCACGCCCCAGTTCTCATCGATGGCACTGAAGTGGAGCGTGTGCCCACTTTAAATTCCTGGGTGTCCACATCTCCGAGGACCTCTCCTGAACGCTCAACACCTCAAACCTCGTCAAAAAGGCACAGCAGTGCATGTACTTTTTGAGGAGGCTGAAGAAGGCCCGTCTGTCTTCCAAGATCCTTGTAAACGTTTCCCACTGCACAATCGAGAGCTTTCTGACTAACTGCGCCACAGTGTGGTTTGACAGATGCTCCGTGGCCGACCGGAAGGCCCTGCAACGGGTGGTGAAAACCGCCCAGCACATCACTGGTGCCCAGCTGCCAACCTTCGTAGACCTCCAGCGCAAGCGGTGTCTGCATAGGGTGCACAACATCATCAGGGACCCTTCACATCCATGCCACAAACTGTTTGCCCTCCCACCATCAGGCAGGCGGTATAGGTCTCTTTGTTCCCGCACCAGCAGGCTCAGGAACAATTTCTTCCCTACCCCTGTAACTCTGCTGAACTCTGTACCCAACACTAACCATACCCTCCCTCCCACCACTTAGTACTTCCTCTCAGGAACCTTGTTGCACTACTGTCCTTGTACTACTGGACACTGACACTGCTTTACAAAATCTTACAAGGATGTTTTTTTCCCAGTTGCCACATGTACATGTCTACCTCAGGAACCTCATTGCTGCTATCCCTGCATTTCAATTGCACATGCACCTACATTGTTGCACCTGCACCTTCACTGCATGTTTGTATTTGCCTTCTGTACTTGCATTTGGATTCATTGCACATCTGTACATCCCACTTGTAACATACATTATACTTACTACTTGTAAATTTTCTGCCCTCTTCTATTTGCACTTCTGGTTAGATGCTAACTGCAATTCGTTGTACAGTACTTGTACTGTTCAATGACAATAAAGTTGAATCTGAATCTAATCTAGTACCAAGCTAGGTTATTTAACTAGCTACATAGTAGATATTGGCTGTTAAACATCCCACAGGTACCATGGGAAAATGCAAATCAGAAGTTGTTGGACAACAGCAACTTTGCTTTGTGGTCTGTTGAAGGGAAAGAAAACGAATCCCACAGATTTTGTGTGAGAAACACGAGAACACCAAAAACGCTGCGAAAAGCCTCCAACAAACTCCTGGCATTTCTCAGTTTTGTTTGGTCGTATCACCGACGACAGTCCTGTGAACTACAGCCAGTATTGTTATTGTTAGCAGTAGGCTTACTGCTCTAACAACAGTGGGTACTAAAGCCGAATTGGTGTCCTTATGTATTTTTTCCATGGGGTGTGGTTGTGAAATTGGTCTTATTTTATTCATAGTAGCATTAAAACAGTCTTAAAATGTCTTAAATTTAACTTGCTGAAACCTGCAGATACCTTGTGGGGCGCCATTAGGGCGGTTTCCTACTAAGATGTCATTGCAAATTGTCCATTGGTTGTTTAAGGGGGAAGGGTTGTGGTCACCGCAATGGCCACATTTTGAGATATTGCTGTGCAGTTTGTCAGCCCTCAGGTGCCCCCTAACGGCCTGGGGCCCTAAGCAGCTGCCTGCCTTACCTGTTCACAAGCTACGCGCCTGGTTCTGAGATCTTAAATGTGCGTGTAGTCTGCCGTGCAATAAGCATGGTTTGGAAATGATAGGAAAATGACTGGCATATCGTACCTTGGCATATCTTGGGCATTCAATATCCAGACTCCCCTGCTTGGCGTGATTGTGATATCCCCTAGTAAAGTAGTACTGAGTGACCAGTCGAAAGGTACAGTTTTTTTGCAGTCCCTTTACTGGACATCTTCCTCATCAATTTGGCTTCTGGGTATCATGTGGCAAAATCAATCACAAAGAGTACAAATTCATGACTCATGTGCTGATTTTGGTATCAGATCCACAATGTCTGTAGCCACACCAATAAAATCTGTTCATGATTCTGTCTCTCGTTTTATTTCCAGCAAGGTGATGAGGTGAGAATATGGAAGTTAAAGGAATCTCTCTAAGGCCTGGGAACCATCAATAACTGCAAATTTTCTTTGCTTTATCAGCTGCAAGTTGCAGCTGGGAAGGGTCAGGACTAGCTTTGTCCCTGGAAGATTATGGAACTACCTTGATGCAGGCAGGGGTGCAATCGCGCCATAATACACTGCTCAAACAACTAAGGGAACAATCACACATTGGTTCTCGATGAACGAAATACATGAAAAATCTAAATCTCTAAATCTGTACATTGTGTAATTAGCTGAGAACAAAATTACGTAATAACGGTAAATGTAAAACAAAATCACCAACCGATTGAGGGCTGGATTCAAACTCACACTAAAAATCAAAGTAAACAATTGAAATCATAGGCTGTTCCAACTTGCATGAATTTTATCACGGCAAATCATGATGTGACTCAGTAGTGTGTATGGCACCCACATGCCTGTATGCACTCCCGACAACATCTGGGCATGTTCCTGATGAGACGACGGATGTCCTGGGGGATCTCATCCCACAGCTAGATCAGGACATGGAACGTGAGGGCCAGTCAATGGCATCAATGCCTTCATCATCCAGGAACTGCTTACACACTTTAGCCAGATGAGGCAGGGCATTGTCCTGCACCAGGAGGAACCCAGGGCCCACTGCACCAGCGTAAGCTCTGACTAAGGGTCTGACGATTTTATCCTGGTACCTAACAGCAGTCAGGTTACTGTTGGCTAGCATGTGGAGGTCTGTACAACCCTCCAAGGATATGCTTGCTCAAGCCATAACTGAGCCACCGCCAAACCGGTCATGCTGGATGATATTGCCGGCAGCATAACGTTCACCACGACGTCTCCGGACAATTTCACGTCTGTCACATGTGCTCTGTGTGAACCTGCTCTCATCTGTGAAGAGAACAGGGTGCCAATGGCAGACCTGCCAATTCTGGTGTTCCCTGGTGAATGCCAATGGAGCTGTACAGTGCTGGGATGTGAGCACAGGTCCCACCAGAAGATGATAGGCCCTCATGCCAACCTCACGGAGTCTGTTTCTGACAGTTTGGTCAGAAACATGCACAACAGTAGCCCACTGGACGTCATTTTGTAGGGCTCTGGCAGTGCTCCTCCTGTTCTTCCTCGCACAAAGGAGCAGATACCGGTCCTGCTGCTGGGTTGATGCCTTTCTACGGCTCTGTCCTGCTCTCCTCATGTAACGGCCCATCTCTTGGTATCTCTTTCATGCTCTTGAGACTGTACTGGGGGACACAGCAAACCATCTTGCAACAGCACGTATGGATGTGACATCCTGGAGGTGCTGGACTACATGTGCAACTTGAATGGGCTGAAGGTACCGCCTCATGCTACCAGTTGTGACAAGGACACTAGCAAAATGCAAAACTAGAGAAGAATCAGTCAGGAAGGATAAAGAGAGAGCAATTGTCTGTGGCCACCACCTGCAAAACCATTCCCTTTTTGGGGGTTGTCTTGCTGTTGCCTTTCCAGTGCCCCTGTTGTCACTTTCATTTGCACCAAAACAGGTGACACTGATTCACAATCACTTATGCTTCCTAACTGGACAGATTGATATCCCTGAAGTTTAATTGACTTGGTGTTATACTGTGATGACTATATGTTTGAGCAGTGTATATACAGGCAGGGAAAAAAATATTTGATCCCCTGCTGATTTTTTACGTTTGCCCACTGACAAAGAAATCATCAGTCTATAATTTTAATGGTAGGTTTATTTGAACAGTGAGAGACAGAATAACAACAAAAAAACCCAGAAAAATGCATGTCAAAAATGTTATAAATTGATTTGCATTTTAATGAGTGAAATAAGTATTCAACCCCTCTGCAAAACATGACTTAGTAATTGGTGGCAAAACCCTTGTTGGCAATCACAGAGGTCAGACGTTTCTTGTAGTTGGCCACCAGGTTTGCACATATCTCAGGAGGGATTTTGTCCCACTCCTCTTTGCAGATCTTCTCCAAGTCATTAAGGTTTCGAGGCTGACGTTTGGCAACTCGAACCTTCAGCTCCCTCCACAGATTTTCTATGGGATTAAGGTCTGGAGACTAGCTAAGCCACTCCAGGACCTTAATGTGCTTCTTCTTGAGCCACTCCTTTGTTGCCTTGGCCGTGTGTTTTGGGTCATTGTCATGCTGGAATACCCATCCATGACCCATTTTCAATGCCCTGGCTGAAGGAAGGAGGTTCTCACCCAAGATTTGACGGTACATGGCCCTGTCCATCATTCCTTTGATGCGGTGAAGTTGTGCTGTCCCCTTAGCAGAAAAACACCCCCAAAGCATAATGTTTCCAACTCCATGTTTGACGGTGGGGATGTTGTTCTTGGGGTCATAGGCAGCATTCCTCCTCCTCCAAACACGGCGAGTTGAGTTGATGCCAAAGAGCTCGATTTTGGTCTCATCTGACCACAACACTTTCACCTAGTTCTCCTCTGAATCATTCAGATGTTCATTGGCAAACTTCAGACGGGCCTGTACATGTGCTTCTTGAGCAGGGGGACCTTGCGACCTATGGGAACTATGCCTTCACGGCATAGTGTGTGCCTTCACGGCGTAGTGTGTTACCAATTGTTTTCTTGGTGACTATGGTCCCAGCTGCCTTGAGATCATTGACAAGATCCTCCCATGTAGTTCTGTAGTTCTGGACTGATTCCTCACCATTCTCATGATCATTGCAACTCCACAAGGTGAGATCTTGCATGGAGCCCCAGACCGAGGGAGAGTGACAGTTCTTTTGTGTTTCTTCCATTTGCGAATAATCGCACCAACTGTTGTCACCTTCTCACCAAGCTGTTTGCCGATGGTCTTGTAGCCCATTCCAGCCTTGTGTAGGTCTACAATCTTGTCCCTGACATCCTTGGACAGCTCTTTGGTCTTGGCCATGGTGGAGAGTTTGGAATCTGATTGATTGATTGCTTCTGTGGACAGGTGTCTTTTATACAGGTAACAAGCTGAGATTAGGAGCGCTCCCTTTAAGAGTGTGCTCCTAATCTCAGCTCGTTACCTGTAT
>JACXGI010000875.1:7091-34605 GCA_016801175.1 Esox masquinongy
CCCCCCCCCCCACCCCCCCACATCACTCCATCCACCATTATCTTTCAATGAGAGAGACAGAGAGATAGACAGAGAAGCAAGAAAACAAATATAAAAAAACATGTTATTGACATCTGACTTTTCCTGACCCTTCAATATTCAGTGGTAAGGTTATTGCGGTCAGCAATTTAACACACATCTGTGAATGGTATATCCTAAGACATATGATGATAGAAGTATTATTAGGCCTATATATTATTTAAATGTGTCTGAATCAAATATCTGGTCAGAGCAAACAAATCAGAGACGGACTTGTATTGATTCACTGCTCAAAACGAATTGTTGATAATATTCAGGCTGCTTTTAATACATCACATTGAAACTTGTCACAGAAAAATGTTTTTAAACTTTACCTTCATGGAAAACTGCACGGTTGAAATGGACCTCTAAATGGGCTGTGACCTTGCTCAATCTTGGTTATATGCATCTTCAAAAGGAGAGAGCCTAATTGGTCATATTGAACATTGTAAGATTATTTCACAGACATAACTTAGTCCCAAGCCTATTACTGAACCAAAAGACTATTTTAACTTAAATAAAATGGTAAAACAATGAGTATTGAACAAGCATTTACACTGAAGACAGTAGGCTGCAGATTTGATTTAGCTGACAGGCAGATCATATCCACATGCTTTTATCATCTTTTGAAGTTTAATTAATGTGCTGGCTTGAATTAATTATCATAGTCCTATGGATTCAATATACAACAAAACAAATTTGTTGTATATTGAATCCAAAAAGTTCGTTTTGCAGCAAGCTATCATACGTTAACAGATGATTGTAGTGCCTTCTTTAAGACATAGTAAAGCCTTTAGTATCATAACGTTAGCTAGTTAGCTAACTTCACTAGTTAGCTAACAATATGATACTAAACTTTAAGCCTTTGGGCGAAGTTCGGCCTAACTAGCTAACATCTGCGGTCCTGAAACTGCAGCCTCCGGTACTGCAGCCACATGCTACTAAGCGTCCCAGCCCTCTTGCTAATTATCTTCGCTGCCGGCTGCCCTACCCAGCAGCGAATGGCTCCCTCTCCCCGTTAAGATGAATAGCGCGGCCCGTAGTATCGTCTGAGAGCAGAATTTAATCCGATACACAAATCCAAGCCTAGTACAACGACCCCGTCTTCCCCTTTTACCCTCCCGGCTCTGCGCTTTATAGTCCCAGAGTCCTGTCAGAGCTCCACCCCTTTAAGCCCGATTCATGGGCGCGTGCACGCAGACGTGCTCAGCAGTTGTGCAGCCTCGTGAGGCCTTGTTGTGTAGATAGCCATTACACTTCCTAGCACTAGGTTGCGATGTCGCGCAAAATGTTGGTTGGATCGCTTGTAAATCAGGAACGCTTCACATAAATAACTGACTGGATATACAGCCCCAGGAGATCAGCTATGTTATGTAATGTTTCAGCAGAATCATTGGAAATAGTCCTGAAGTTGTTTAACAAAATTTGGAGGGATGGAGTGATGACAAGTTGTTGGAAAAGAGCGTAATATTACCATTTAACAAGCCTGGGAAAGATCCTGCTAATCCTGGTGGTTACAGGCCCATAGCACTGACATCTCACCTATGCAAACTGAAAAAATAATTGTCAGTAGGCTTTCGTATGCATTGGAAGACAGGGTTATTGGGTGATTATCAGAGTGGATTTCGCAAAGGAAGATCCACAATGGATGCACTAGTTAGAGTTTGCAATGAGATTGAAGACTGAAAATGAAAGAGCTGATGGCAATAGTATATTTTGACATTGATTGAGAAGGTGTATGATTCAATGTGGAGGGAAGGGTTGCTGATTAAATTAAGCACAATGGGCATTGGAGGAAGGATGTATAATTGGATACTGGACTTCTTAACAGGCAGGACAATCAGAGTCAGGGTTGGAGCAGATGTATCAAAGGATTTTGAAGTAGACAACGGTATTCCACAGGGGAGTACAATAAGCCCTATATTATTTAATAATATGATAAATGACATATTTACTCATTTAGATGGAGGCATTCAATCAGCACTGTGTGCAGATGACGGGGCCATTTGGATGAGGGGTAGGAATGTGTCGCAGGTATTACAGAATATAGGAAAAGCAATAAAGAAAATGGAAGAGTGGTCATTTGGGTGGGGGTTCAAGCTGTCAACAAGTAAATCCTGTTACATGATGTTTACAAATAAGCGCAAGATTGATGCTGGAACATTGACTTTATTTAAGTACCTGGGGCTGTGGCTGAATAGCAAGTATACCTGGAATGTACATGTAAAACGTTTAGAGACAAAATGCAAAAAAGTCATAAACCTATTACGTGCTGTGGCAGGATGTGATTGGGGAGCAGATAAGCACTCATTAATCGACATCTATAGGGCAATTATCAGATCAACAATAGATTATGGCTGTATAGTCTATGGAGCAGCGGCAAACACGACACTACAAAAAGTGGATAGACTTCAGTATAAAGCATTACGGTTATGTATAGGTGCAATTAAGAGCATCCCCATCAATGCAGTGCTAATTGAAGCAGGAGAGACACCATTGGACTTAAACTTGCACTAGCATACTGGGTCAGACTAAAAGGAAGTGGGGAAGGACATATTGCAGCAAAGACATTACAGGGTTGTTGGGAATATTCCAAGTTCCAAAGACATGGGTTTGGCTGGGACATAGATGAAAGAACAAAAACATATGGAATGGAGTCGTTAGAGTTCACCAGGTCTACCCCAGTTAGTAACGTACCCCCATGGCTGTTCCCAGAGGTTAAGACAGATATGAGCATGCTGGTAGGGAAAAACACATGAATGAGGTGGGAATTAAAACAAGTGTTTACCTGAGGAATACCTATTACAATTATCTCCAGATTTATACAGATGGCTCTAAGAACAAACAGGAGTGTGTGGGAATTGGTGTTTATGTTCCCGAGTTTGGAGTAGTTATTTCCAAAAGGCTGTCCGACCAACTGTCTGTATACGCAGCAGAAATAGTGGCAATAATTATCGGGTTGCAGTGGGCTGAAGAGGTTAAACCGGATAGGATGGTGGTGTGCACAGATTCAAGGGCCGTCATGGAAAGTATTCAGTCCACGAAATCTGTCAGGGAAGACTTACTCATTGCTCTTTATCATAGTTTATTAAGACTTCACAGAGGTGGTATAGATGTACAGTTCTGTTGGGTGCCAGCACAAGAGGGGGTAAAAGGCAATGAGTATGCTGATAAGCTAGCAAAAAGTGCATTGGGCAAGGGAATAACACTATCGGTCCCACTTGGGAAAGGTGAAGGGAAAGCAGTAATTAAGAAGAAAGGACTGGAGGTTTGGCAGAAACGATGGGAGGATGACCAGAAGGGAAGGGGCTATCACAAAATACAGAAGTCAGTCATAAAGAAGAATACTAAAGAAAGGAGCAGAAGGGAAGAAATAATCATAACGAGACTCAGGCTGGACCACACAGGACTAAATGGCACCATGTTTGTACTGGGGAAAAGGGGTAGTGATAAATGTGATAACTGTAGAGTTAAAGAAAATACAGAACACATCATGTTGCATAGTCCTAGGTATGAAGAGGAAAGAGAGAAGTTGTGTTGTGAAGTTAAAGGGGTGGGTAGAGAGTGGAATCTGTTAGGAATTCTGGGAACAGAGGGAGAGGGAGTGAGAGTCATCAGGGAGGCACTTTTTACTTAATTAATACAGGGCTAGCAGGTAAAATCTGAGAGCTGGACAAATGACATGATGTTACACACTCTTGTACAGTAGGTGGCGGTATGCACCTATAAGTTGATTGCGATTTGCCATTAACCCCAGAAGGAGCTGTATAGTTGGTAAACAATATAATAGGTAGCTAGATACGGGAAGACGGTTTCTGGAATGGCGTGTTTGAGAGAACTAAAATGAAATGAAGAGGAGGACGGAGAGAGAAGACGCTTGGCATCTGGTTTGTTCACTTGTAGAGCAGGAAAACGTCACACAAAAAGTATCTATATAGTTGGTAAACAATATAATAGCTATCTAGCTAGAATACAGTGTGCTTGTTCAGCAGATGCATAAGATGGACGAAGAGGTGAATTTAAAATATTTAGCATGACGGCTAATCGTTTCAACAATCTTCTGCATCGCTTGAAACCCTTTATTACACATCAAGCCACCCACTTCACACAAACCTGCTTCAGGGGACAGTTGCTATCCCTCCAACTGCAAACCTTCCTGGAATAGGAGTCACCACACATGTCATCGTTGGAGATGCTGCTTTTCCATTGCATGTGACTCTGATGAAGCCCTTTCAAAGTAAGCAATTATTTATTGATATTCTGAAAATATTTGGAGGGTTAAATCATAAGCAGATAATAGATTAATAATAGGGTTATATACTTAATATTTGTACATGTTCTACCTTCTATTTGCTTCCATTGCACATTTAGAATTGCCATATGTAATGCATTTGCATTAATTGCACATCTATATATACAACTTGTACATACATATACTTAATACTTGTAAATAGTTTGCCCTCCTCTATTTGCACTTCTGGTTAGACACAAACTGCATTTTTTGTACTGTACTTGTTCAATAACAATACATTCAACTGTCTTTGAACAGTACAATTACAGTACAACAAAATGCAGTCAGTGGGTTTTTTTGTTATTTTAAATTTCAATGTATATTCTGCTTTACCAGGTGCCAATCTGGACAAAAGCAAGAGGATCTACAACTAACATTCACGGGCCAGACCTGATTGAGAACTCATTTGGTATGATGGTCGCAAGGTGGAGAACTCTAGGCAGTAATGTACACATGTTGTGAAGGCCTGTGCTGCACTGCATAACTATCTGGCCTATACAGATGCTGCCAACACACCTGCAACAAAGTATATACCACATAATTTCACAGACTCTTTTGAACAATGGCGAGGCACAGCCGGGGAGTGGAGAAGACAGGTCACAGAGGGAGGCACCTTGGCTGACAGGGAGGGCCTCTCAGGCTGCTGTTGGAGTCCTCAATGACCTGATGATGTTTTTCATGTGCCATGGCAAGATACAGTACTGAGGGCTGGCCTACTGAACTTAGTGAATTGACATACACATTTAAAGAAAACCTCTTTTATTTTGTCAAATATTTGTATGTACAATTGTAAGTGTAACAAAGTATTGCAAACCGTGAAAAGAGCAGACTACTTACAGGGTTTTTCCTGGCTCAGAATGGGCCTTTGGGGGGTGACTACGCACGACAGTAAGCATGATCGGTCCACGTACAGTAAAGGCAATATTACCGTATGACAAATCTATGCACTTTCTTGTTATTTCTGACCATTTGATAAATAAGAATGTCTATCATGCTTGAATAAATGAAACCCCATTAACAAAACTGGTTAAAAAAATAATTTAATTACAACATTGGAAGGGGGGAGCGGAGTGAGTTTGAGGGACAGGGGTGTGGGGTTGGGAGAGGCAGTCAGTTGCAGAGGTCATATCCTGCTTCAGAGTATTTCACCCTCTTTTTATTAACTAAATAAAAGAATCTGACAAGTCCATGGTAGTCTATAGAACTGGACGATATGACCTAAAATCACGATTAATTTAAAATTTTACCTCGATTACAATTAATGAACTATTATTTTGCTTTGTTTATTTATTTATTTTTGCTTTGTTTTGTAATGTGAAGTTTACCTTGTGACATTGTAATATCAGGCACATTGTAACATTAAGGTGCTACATAAACAGTTTCTTATTGTTATATAAACAGGTGCTACATAAACAGTTTCTTATTGTCAATCTTTAGTGTGCTGAAGTAAAATACTATTTACAGAGCACCTTTTAACCACATGTAACAAAGTGCTTAACAAGAACATCAGCACAGCGAAAAGAATAAGTCGTATAAAAACAGATAGACATTATCATTTACGACACATACAAATAAACACAGAAAGAATATAGCAGCCAGTCACCACCCAGATATCCCCAATTAGATTATTGAATATTATAGCATTGTGTCTGTCAAGCTGATGTGCACATACCGATTGCAAGGTGCAGCCTGTGTCCATCCATTGAGCTGTGCAGCTTTGATAACATTAGCGCCGTTGTCTGTCGTTATGGCCAAGAGGTTCTCTTCCGTGAGTTCCCACGAGACCCTGTGCAATCGACTGGAAAATATGCCGTCTCAAGGTATCTGTTGCGCAGCTTCCATTCATCGTCAATGTACTGCAAAGTAATGCTCAAGTATGGGTCCATCGTCCTACTTGACTAGAGATCAGATGTGGCTGCAAAATGCCGAACAGACTTCAGTTCAGCAGCTACGTTTTTACGATGTTTTGTACATGTTGGGCAGCGCAGCTTAGGAAAAATATGGTCACGATGGCACAGTGCATCTTTTGTCGAGAGTTTTAACAAGGTGTTTAAACCCAATGCGCTCCACTGTAGCTTTGGGAGCCATATCCTTCGCGATGTAGTAACAAATGGCGTCAATTATTTCTTTCTATCTTCTTGAATCCTTTTCATACTGTGTAGCATTGGGAAATGCTTGTGTTGTCGACACCTGCTTTGTGGAGGCACTTGTTGCTGGGCGCTTGTCAGTCTCTATTTTTTGAGTCATGCACTGTTTATATTCGGTAACGTGATTGTGCTCCAAGTGTTGAAACAGATTGGTGGTATTACCTTTTGTCGCTGAAACTGTTTTTCAGCAGTGTTTGCATTTGACTTCATTTTGTTAGGTGTCGTCTTTACTGAAGCCAAAAAGTGTCCAGACAACGGACACTGCGTTTTCTTTTTTTGGTACAAGTTGTTCAGTTGACTCGGCATTTAGAGTTCTCCTCCAAGTTGCTTCCATGCCGCTGACTGGACGGGACGGAGTCACGTGACTATACACGCGGTAGAAAGTTTTTAAGGGGAAAGTATTAAGATTAAAAAACCGAAATAACCGACATGGGAAAATTACGTCGTTTACAGGATCTCATTAGCCTTCGGTTTATGTTCTGCTTCAACAGTTGTTTGATAAATTGCTATTAAACACATCCAGAGAGAATTTGAAATTCTATATTTTTACCAATCCTTATCATATTGGCGCTCCTGATTTTCTTTTGGCGCTCGCTAAAACCTCTTTCGGGGGCGACAAAAAAATCCTCTATGCAGGAAAAACCCTGTACTTAGAACTTATTTTTTGAAATGCAAAGTGCACTCAAGTATTTTGTTTAAACGTGCACTTTCTCTGCATTTTAAATAAAAAAATATAAATAAAATGAAACAATATTGAATCAAATACTCAAAAGCTCAACATCCATGAAGTGTGCAAATTATTATCTCTCAAATCACAAACAAAAGTTACTTTGGAAAAAGATTACTTTAGCCACATCGGGGTGTGTATTCAAACAGTGTCTTCAGCACTTTCTTTCCCCATCTCAAATAAAAGCTGATGGATTTTGAACTTGGTTAGACCTTTTTTATGTTGTGGCAGTTTGCGGATCAGGTCACCTATGGTGTGACAAAATCTTGCAATATCGCCATCAAACTCTGAAGTGAGCATGGCATGTCTCTCTTCCTTCTCTTTTCTGCGCTGATCCAGAAGGTAAAGTCAAGATGTCAAGTCATCGTTCTTCCTAATTTTCTTTAGTGCTCTCTAGGAGGATGAAGAGTCGTCAAGGCAGTATGTACCTGGAGACGCTCCTAGGTTGTTTTTGGTGGACAGGTCTTTGGTAATTAGACGTGGCAAGTTCTAATGATGGTCTGTTCTCAGCCTCGGGGTCAACTGATGCAGCTGGTGAAGTTACATTTGAGTCCAGGTCAGGTGACTGTAGGATTGATAAGTCACAGGTGCATTCATTTAATGTCATAAGGCTACCACAGTTGTAAAGATGAGTAGAGTACTCCAGCCGGCATGAAGTGCAGCATTTGCACTACAGATGTATGGGTACAATGGCAACAGGGCTAGTCCAAGTAATGTTGGATTTCACTGATCATATTGAAAGCAATTTGATTTCTTGGTCAGATGCTCATGACAGAATAGAAAAGCTAATTGAATATGTAGCTGAATTTTCTGTGATCACAAATAATGATACTGACCCTTTAGTGTTGTCAGATTTAAGAGAAGCTAACAACTTCCTCTTGCCTTCACAGTGACATTGTTAATAATCAGTGTTATTTAAGAGCACAACATATAGTTTGTCTAAGTGTTAAGACGCTTCCTCTGCTGTATTCGGTTGACACTCGTTTCAGCAGTGCATCTAGCATTGTGTTATAAGTAGTCTGAATTAATTGGCTTCATACTTAAACCGTGTTGTATAGAAAATATAGAGGTTTGACATAGGATTGTTTCTGAACTATCACCCTTTATGAGTGAATGTATAATCAATAGGCACGTGAGTGAGAATACAAAGAATCATTATGGTAAAAGCAATCAATGTATCAGCAATATATAACATAATACAAAGAATCATTATGGTAAAAGCAATCAATGTATCAGCAATATATAACATGATCAATGATTGTCTAAATAATCAAGTAATAAGAAATGTGTAGGGCCCTAATGGCTCTATTATTTTTATACAAATCCCTGAAGCCTGCGCCACCAATATTTAACAAGGAAAGGATCTTGGAAGGTTGGGAAACAATGGTGGCGGATGGGGAGAAAGATCCGCCCAAGAATTAACATAAGGGGATGGCCAGAAAGATTGTACAAGATAACACTGTATAAATATGTGTCCCGGGTTGGCCAAACAGTTGTTCCTGCAGGTCAACTCGGCTTTTATGATTGCTCATTAAAAGTATAATTGAATCCACAAACTCCTGAGTTATTGCATCTTTTGAGTTGTTGCATCCTTTTGGCAAGAAGATACATTTTTCCACAACAGTTGCCACAAGGAAAATTTGTTTCAACCCCACAGAACCAGTGATTATGGATTAAACTATAGCAATGGGAAAACGGATCATTTCATTCATTTCAAGTTTCGTATAACAAGTAATCTTTTAATATATTTTAGGCTATCATTTAATACAGTAACAATCTGCTATATACGGTCAGTCAGTAGCTCAAAATTGAATCCACTGTTGTCTGTGATTCAAATGAACAAGCTCATTTGTGGAACAAACACTGAGAATATCCATAATATTAATTATTAGAAAAATAAATAGTATTTATTTTTCCAAATACGATGGACCATTCACAGTTGGTAGATTATTACTTGAAATAGATATTTAAAAAATTACCACTATAAAAAATTACCACTATAGCACCACTATAGTCTACATGACATTGTCTAAGAGCCTCAACTTAGATTTTTACAGAATAATTAGGAATATTTGAAAGATTACTTTTGAAATACCTTTTTCAGTTTTTGAGATACTCATCCCATATCGCATCCATATATTCCTCATTACATTCTCTAAGAGCCTCAACTTTTATTTTTCACAAATAATGAGGTATAGAATTTCTAGGAATATTTGAAAGTTTCCTTTTGAAATAGCTTTTTCAGTTTTTGAGGTATTCATCCCTAATCTCATCTATATATTCCGCATTACATTCTCTAAGAGCTTCAACTTTGATTTTTCCAAAATAATGAGGTATAGAATTTTTAGGAATATTTGAAAGATTCCTTTTGAAATTGCCTTTTCAGTTTTTGAGATATTAATCCCAAATCACATCCATACAGTGGATATAAACAGTCTACACACCCCTGTGAAAATGCCAGGTTTTTGTGAAGTAAAAGAATGAGACAAATATAAATCATGTCAGAATTTTTTCCACTTTTAATGTGACCTATAATGTGAACAATTCAATTGAAAAAAAAACTGAAATCTTCCAGGGGGAAAAATGAAAAATAAAAACCTTACAATAACCTGGTTGCATAAGTGTGCACACCCTCTTATAACTGGGGATGTGGCTGTGTTCAGAATTAACCGATCACATTCAAACGCATGTTACATAGAAGTCACTACACACCTGCCAACATTTAAAGTGACTCTGATTAATCACAAATAAAGTTCAGCTGTTCTAGTAGGATTTTCCTGACATTTTCTTAGTTGCATCTCAGAGCAAAAGCCATGGTCCGCAGAGAGCTTCCAAAGCATCAGAGGGATCTCATTGTTGAAAGATATCAGTCAGGAGAAGGGTACAAAATAATTTCCAAAGCATTAGATGTACCATGGAACATAGTGAAGACAGTCATCGTCAAGTGGAGAAAATATGGCAAAACAGAGACATCACCAAGAACTGGACGTCCCTCCAAAATTGATGAAAAGACGAGAAGAAAACTGGTCAGGGAGCCTTCCAAGAGGCCTACAGCAACATTAAAGGAACTGCAGGAATTTCTGGCAAGTACTGGCTACGCGCTACATGTGACAACCATCTCCCATATTCTTCATATGAATGGGCTATGGGGTAGGGTGGCAAGACGGAAGCCTTTTCTTACAAGGAGAAACATCCAAGCCCGGCTGAAGTTAGCAAAAACAAACATCAAGTCCCCCAAAAGCACGTGGGAAAATGTGTTATGGTCTGATGAAACCAAGGTTGAACTTTTTGGCCATAATTCCAAAAGTTATGTTTGGCGCAAAAACAACACAGCACATCACCCAAAGAACACCATACCCACAGTGAAGCATGGTGGTGGCAGCATCATGCTTTGGGGCTGTTTTTCTTCAGCTAGAACCGGGGCCTTAGTCATGGTGGAGGGAATTATGAACAGTTCCAAATACCAGGCAATTTTGGCACAAAACCTTCAGGTGTCCGTTAGAAAGCTGAAGATGAAGTTCACCTTTCAGCATGACAACGACCCAAAGCACACATCCAAATCCACAAAAGCATGGCTTCACCAGAAGAAGATTAACATTTTGGAATGGCCCAGCTAGAGCCCAGACCTGAATCCAATTGAACATCTGTGGGGTGATCTGAAGAGGGCTGTGCACAGGAGATGTCCTCGCAATCTGACAGATTTGGAGCGCTTTTGCAAAGAAGAGTGGGCAAATATTGCCATGTCAAGATGTGCCATGCTAATAGACTCCTACCCAAAAAGACTGAGTGCTGTAATTGTCACAGGTGTCGTAGTGGTGTGCAGGGGAAAAAGGAGCCAAGCGCAGGAATTGTCGTTTGTATATTCTTTATCCAACCTAAGTTGTATGTATAATCCCCAAAACAAGGAGAAACAAACGGAACACATCCGTACAAAATCTCCAAAACGAGGGGAAGCGATGAAGCGCAATAATACAAAAACACTGAGAACCAATGCACAGGTACACAACACCAAACATAGAACAATTCCTCACAAAGACGCCCAGGAACACAGGAACTAATATAGGTTACCTAACGAGGGAATGGACACCAGGTGTGTGCAATAACAAGACATGACAACGCCGTGGGAGGAGGGGCGGCGTGACTAGAAGGCCGGTGACGACGCACGCCAAACACCGCGCCAGGAGAGACAGCGTGCATCCTCTTTGCACGTCCTCGTTACAGTACTCCCCCCCCGACGTGCGGCTCCAGCAGCGCGTCCACACCGGCCCCGGGGCCGACCTGGAGGACGGCGCGCAGGACGATCAGGGTGCCGACGATGGAAGTCGGCGAGGCGCTCCGGATCGAGAATATCCACTTCTCTGCTTTAGCGTATAGGCCATGCTCCAACAACCACCTCAACACTCTGCGAACGAGAGACACATGTTCAGCACGTGTGGCAGAATACAATACAAGGATGTCATCGATGTAAACCACCACTCTGTGTCCCAGCATGTCCCCAAACATATCATTCACAAAGGACTGAAACACTGCCGGCACATCCATTAACCCATACGGCATCACCAGGTATTCATAGTGCCCCGTGGTGGTGCTGAAGGCTGTCAACCACGCGTCTCCCTCTCGGATTCTCACCAAATTGTACGCACTCCTGAGGTCCAATTTTGTGAAGAAGCGCGCCCCATGCATTGACTCGATATAATTGGAAATCAGAGGAATAGGATAGGAGTACCGTACCGTCATCTTGTTTAACGCCCTGTAGTCAATGCATGGACGCAAACCGCCCCCTTTCTTCTTCACAAAAAAGAAACTCGAGGAGGCGGGAGAGGTGGAACGGCGGATCTGCCCCTGCCGCAGGGATTCGGCCACATAGGTCTCTATCGCCGCGGTCTCTGCCTGCGACAGGGAATACACATGACAATAAGGTGGCACAGCATCTACCTTTAGGTCTATCGTGCAATCCCCAGACCGATGTGGTGGTAGCTTGCTAGCCATGGTTTTTGAAAATACCAACGCTAAATCGGCATATTCTGGAGGAATGCGCACTGCGGAGACATTGTCTGGACTTTCCACCGACGTCGCACCAACGGAAACACCTAGACACCTCTCCTGACACCCCTGAGACCACCCAGTCAACACCCTCTGCGACCAAGAAATAGTAGGATCGTGTCCCAAAAACCACGGAAGCCCCAACACCACCGGAAAAGCAGGAGAACAGATAATGTGAAATTCGATCTGTTCTGTATGGGAGTGTTGGATAGTCATAGTGAGGGGCACCATGATGTACTTTACTAATCCAGTACCCAGAGGTTTACTGTCCAAGCCCGTAAGGGACCTAGGCGTGGTTAGTGGCACCAGTGGAATACGCAACCTCTGTGCGTAACCGCTGTCCATAAAATTCCCAGCTGCGCCTGAATCTACGAGCGCCTTACACTGAGAATTAACAAGGAAATCAGGGAAGGTCACCAAGAGTGTCATGTGATTTGCAGAGGGCCCTGACAGTGTGTGTGGTCTACTCACCTGACTCGGTGTAGGGGTGTCAGGCTTCCTCCGATCAACCATTTTCTGTTGGTAGCAGTGGGAGGCAGAGTGCCCCTTCCTCCCACAAAAGGAGCACTCGCTAGACCGCACCGTCTCCCTCTGTGCGACGCCTCCCACCTCCATGGGCTCAGGCCTGGCGACGGGGTGCGCCGGAGGGGGCAGATCATTCCCGGTGCGTCCGCGGGTGGCTAGCAAGTTGTCCATCCGGATCGCCATGTCGACAGGCTGGTCAAACGTCAACATGGCGTCCCGGCATGCCAGCTCCCTACGGATGTTAGGCTGTAGATGGCACCAGAAATGATCTATAAGCACCCTGTCATTCCAACCCGACCCCGCCGCCAGGGTCCTGAACTCCAGGGCGAAGGCCTGCACACTCCTCGTCCCCTGCCTGAGGTGCACAAGACGCTCGCCGACCTCCCTGCCATCGGGCGGATGATCGAAAACGGCCCGGAAGAGACCGACGAACGCCTCGTAATGAGCCAACTCCAGTCCATTAGCGGACCATACGGAGTTGGCCCAATCCAATGCCTTGCCCCTCAGACAGGTGATGCCGGCAAGGGCACCTCTGTCGGACTGGTCGCTACTGGCACCTGCTCGGCCGGCATCCTCGCCTCCAACCGCCGCATCGATTGGACCATGGTGTTCATGGCCTCCCCCAGGGACGCAATCATCTCCCCGTGCCTCCGTAACTGGCCGGCTCCTGGTGGCTCCATTCTTCTTTTCACACTTATGCAACCAGGCTATTGTGAGTTTTTTATTTTTCCCCCTCAAAAAAAATGTGACCTATAATGTTGTTCACGTTATAGGTCACATTAAAGGTGGAAAAAGTTCTGACGTGATTTATCTTTGTCTCATTCTTTTACATCACAAGAATCTGGCATTTTAACAGGGGTATGTAGACTTTTTATATCCACTGTATATTCCTCAATACATTCTCTAAGAGCCTCAACTTTGCTTTTCCCAAAATAATGAGGTACAGAATTTTTAGGAATATTTGAAAGATTCCTTTTGAAATAGCTTTTTCAAATTTTGAGGTATTCATCCCTAATCTCATCCATATATTCCTCATTACATTCTCTAAATTCTGTACCTGATTATTTGGGAAAAATCTAAGTTGAGGCTCTTAGAGAATGTAATGAGGAATATATTGATGAGATATGGGATAAATATCTCAAAAACTGAAAAAGCAAATTCAAAAGGAAACTTCAAGATATTAGTAAAGAAATATATGGTTGATCATTTGTAATAAATAAAAGTTGAGGCTATTAAATAAGGTAATGGAGAATATATTGTCGTAATTTATGATGGATATCTCAACTTTTGAAGTAGAGATTTCAAGTAATAAGCTACAAACTGTATCATTAAAAGCCTTCGTTCCGAAGACTGCACTTTTACCCCGGTCCCTAAGTAGTCAGTTCGCAGCACGTTGACACAGCCTTGCCCGGCACTCGGCGGTCGGCAGATCGAAGAAAGTTTTACCGGTACTTCGGAGTAGTCCAATGTGTGAATGTGAAACTATTTTTACCGCGGTCTGCAAAAGCGTGTGCTTCGATAATGTCATCTAAAGTGTCGTCTGCCCGCTTTGTAAAAAGTGCCGTAATTGTCTAGTTCATTACGGCGTCTTAAGATGATGATTGTGACCGCTTTGACTGTCCATATTCCATAGTGGGAAGAAGCGCATGAGTCTGTCCAGAGCTCCTCTTAAATTTGCGAACACTAACGGGTCAATATCATTATTAGTGATCGCAGAGAATTCAGCAACATTTTCAATAATCTTTTATATTCTGTCATGAGCATCTGACCAGGAAATCTAATTGCTTTCAATATGATCTGCGAAATCCAACATTAATGGCACTAGCCCTGTTGCCATTGTACCCATATACGTCTATGATTGTAGCCTACCTATTTCCTGTTATTACGTTAAACAGTGTCCCGCCTTCAGCGAATGACTGACAGGGCGTTATGAACATGAAAATGCTATCACTTTACGTTTACGTTACATTTAAATTAGGAAAACAGCGTTAGATCGTGGGAATTCAGTTGCAAAGGATGGCGCTGTTTCTCACTTTTCACAAAGCGGGGCATGACTTCGAAAATGAAATGCCAAATGGCTTTTCATTAACATTTAATTATTGACAGCGAATGTGCATATCAGTGCATGAAAATTCAAATGCAAATCACATGATTGCATTTTAATTTTCATATTGACTGAAATAATGCGGGCAAAAGAAAATGAAAATGCATTGTGGGATTGCATTAACATTTGAATTAAGTTAACTATATGCTTCCATAATAATTTGGCGTAGACCGACTTTCAACAAACTGTCTACTACAGACACATCAACCAAACGAGGAAGTCACAGACGTGCTGTAGTCTTATACACTAAAACCTTACACTTGCCAGACAGTCTGACAATTGTGATTACACGTTTTAACAAAAAGATCCCTCAGCTCCTCAAGATGAGGGTATGGAGATGTTTTCTTCATCTGACAATAGGTGAGTCTAATTGCCAGATTGTCCAAAATACTTTAATTTGTTTGCAGGTTTGCTTCATATGTGGTGTGTATAAAGACGACTTCTCTTTTGTCTGGAAATATCAGTCAATAAATGCTTTCTCATTAGCAAATCTACAACTGAAATCAATTGATGATGTTCGAGCCACCAAACCTAATTAATAGTTTTTAAAAAAGTAAAAATAATTCCTAATTACTACAATCATAAACGACCAATTCACTCTGAATCGAATCAGATTGATGTGAATAGAAGGTATTACAATTCTTAAAGAAGCATTCTAATAACTACCTGTGCTACGGTTTAAGTGGTGTTGGGATTAATTGGTGACATTTCCAGATGCGACGTGGGCGTGGCATGAGAATCCATGGGCAGGAATAATCGTGTAGGTGACTGTATCGATGCCTGTTCAATTTGAATTTGTGCACCGTGTTAACATGTGGTAACTCAGGTTGTGTTTATTATACCACACCTGCTGTGTTGCCTATGTTGAGGATTTGATTTTGGTAGGTGTAAATGATGAAAGAATATGAATATGAAACATGACAGATGGCAGATGCAGATGTTGTATCACAAGTTAATTTGTGCGCGCTGCACTCTACCACAACTGAACAACCGTATCCACTCTGCTTTCGAGCTGCAGCGTCAACAAACATCTCAAACTGTTTCCCGTATAGGCTATACGTAGTCTAAGTACAAACACATTAAACGCGACCATGACACGAATAAGAATGACAAAATGAACATTTGAATAATTTATTTACGTTTGCAGCGTTTTGAACAGGCATCGATACAGTCACCTATACAATCATTCCTGCTCAGGGATTCTCATACCACGCCTACGTCGCATCTGGAAATGTCACCAGTTAATCCGAACACCACTTAAACCGTAACACCTGGTCTAAACCATGACCACGCTTTTGGGACGATAAGTGTTGACTAATGCTGCTCGTTATCTCAAGTAAACCGTTTTACAACACACAGATCTACAGTTGCATACTATTTATGTTTACATCAAAGTCTGTTCATTACAGATTATGTGATTTGGATCTTAAGAACAACAAATTATTATATGTTATAAATTGGCTGACACACCTGAATGTTTTATTAACACATCCTCACAAGCTATAACCTGCATTATTTTCTGTCTTGTTCTATTAATTATGTACACTACCATTAAAAAGTTTGGGGTCACTTAGAAATGTCCCTGTTTTCTGTGAAAACATGAAATGAGTCTGGATAGGAAATATGGCAAAATGAGTGGGAAATATAGTCATCGTCAATGGTAGAAATAATGATTTATATCTGAAATAATAATTGTGTCCTTCAAACTTTTCTTTCATCAAAGAATTCTCCATTTGCAGCAATTACAGACCTTTGGCATTCTAGCCGTAAATTTGTTGAGGAAATCTGAATATATTTCACCCCATGATTACTGAAGCACCTCCTACAATTTGGATTGGCTTGATGGGCCCTTCTTACGTACCATATGTTCAAGCTGCTCCCACAACAGCTCAATAGGGTTGAGGTCCGGTGACTTTGCTGGCCACCCCATTAGAGACAGAATACCAGCTGACTGCTTCTTCCCTAAATAGTTCTCGCATAGTTTGAAGCTGTGCTTTAGATCATTGTCCTGTTGTAGGAGGAAATTGGCTCTAATCAAGCGCCATCAACAGGGTATGGCATGGTGTTGCATAATAGAATGATAGCCTTTCTTGTTTCAAGATCCGTTTTACCCTGTTCAAATCTCCCACTTTACCACCACCAAAGCAACCCAAGACCATTACACTGTTTCCACCATGCTTAACAGATAGTGTCAAGCACTTCTCAAGCATCTTTTCAATTGGTCTGCGTCTCACAAATGTTCTTCTTTGTGATCCGAACACCTCAAATTTAGATGTGTCTGTCCATTACACTTTCTTCCAGTCTTCCTCTGTCCTGTGGTTGTGTTCTTTTGCCCATCTTAATCTTTTTTTTTATTGGCCAGTCTGAGATAAGGCTTTCTCTTTGCAACTCTGCCTAGAAGACCAGGATCCCACAGTCACCTCTTCACTGTTGACATTGAGACAGGTGTTTTGCAGGTGCTATTTAATGAAGCTGCCAGATGAAGACCTGTGAGGAGTCTGTTTCTCTCGAACTAGACACTAATGTATTTGTCCTCTTCCTCAGCTGTGCACCGGGGCCTCCCACTCCTCTTTCTATTCTTGTTAGATCCAGTTTGCGCTGTTCTGTGAAGGGAGTAGTACACAGCATTGTACAATATCTTCAGATTCTTGGCAATTTCTCACATGGAATAGCCCTAATGTCTCGGAACAAGAATAGACTGATGCGTTCTAGAATACATTTTTTTGTTTCTGGCTATTTTGAGCCTATAATCTATTGTTGATAATGGGCCTCTGTATGCCAATATAGACATTTCATTACAAATCAGCCATTTCCAGCTACAATAGTCATTTCCAACATTGACAATGTCTACACTGTATTTCTGATCAATTTCATGTTATTTTAATGGACAAAACTGCTTATTTTTTGAAAACAAGGACATTTCTATGTGACCCCAAACCTCTGAATGGTAGTGTATATGTTTGATGTCAAATACAAACTTCTACCCTTAATGGGTCAATTTCGCATCATAGTCTTGGATGGAAAATCCTTGCTTATTCTGTGTCCAGGAAACCACATCTTAAACTATATGGCCAAAACAAGTAAAATGCATCACTTTCCCAACTGCTTACAGAGGTCCCTTGCATTTTAATAAATCTTTGCAGAATACCTGTAATTCAGTAACATTGGCATTGAGACAGGTGTTTTGCAGTTTTTGAACATAAACTGCTCGTTTAAGGTTCTGATGGAACCTTGCATCCCGATGGACTTTAAGTCAGCACTTTGACTAGGCCACCAAACATACATTTTGTTTCTTTTAAGCCATTCTGAGCTAGACATACTCTTGTGTTTAGGATTACTGTCCTGCTGCATAAGTCTATTACTCTTCAGCTTCAGATCACAGCCTGATGACCGGACATTCACCTTCAGAATTTTCTGGTAGAGAGCAGAATTCATAGTTCCTTCGATAATGGCAGGTCTTCCAGGCCCTGAGGCAGCAAACATCCCCACACCATCACACTTCCACCACCGCGTTTGACTGTTGGGATGGTGTTCTTGTTGTAAAATTCTGTTTGCTTTACACCAGACATACACGGGACCTGTGTCTTCCAAAAAGTTACATTTTTGCCCCAGTTGTCCAGAGAACATTATTCAGTGGGTTTTTTAGCAAATGCGAGACAAGCACTAACATTTCTATTAATTAGCAATGGTTTGCACCATGAATTTTTGCCCAGTCTCTTATTGTCGAATCATGAAGGCTGACCTTAGATGAGGCCAAAGAGACCTGCAGTTCCTTAGATGCTGCCCTGGTTCTTTTTGTGACTTCCTGGAGGTGTAATTGTTGTAGGCCAGGCCCTCCTGGGAAGATTCCCGACTGTTCGAAGTTTCTCACTCAAAACCTTCCTTTTCCACTTTTTTGGAAAGGAAAGAAAAAGGTGCAGTGGTCTCTTAATTTTTTCCGGAGCTGTATATCACAACAAGTCCAAATAAAGGAGATGCAAATTAATTTATGCAGTGCCATTTGTGGTAGTTTTCTAAAATAGGCCTTGTTAAAACATAACCCAACAGTTGAAGCTACTCATTAAACAAGCGTTTAGACCAAGGAGAGTTGTTTTGCTATACAATGCATAGAAGTTTATCTATCAATATTAAGGTAATCTAAGTATTGTTGCTGTAAAAGTAAAAAATAACTTTTCACCTTGAAGGCCAATTTCATTTTTGGGACACCTTCATAAGTCCTTAAATCATGTTAAATGATCTATGGTATCTCCTGAAAACAATTGCATATTTTAACTTACACATTGCAATATAAGAGAAAAATAAGTGGAAAATGCTTCTTCTTGTTAATGGGGCTATATGCAGGATTTTTGCATTTTAATGGCAGTGTTCTACAACATATATTCACATATATTCACCAGAAATAAGCGTCCCCTCTCTCTTCGAATGACATTGTCATTACTTCCTCACACCCATCGATGACCAATCAGGCATGGGGCAAGCAAAATCCTGTCATTTCTTGGTTGCCAAAACTGTACACAGTTCACTCTATCTGATCAAGAGACAAATCAAGCAATTGCACCTCAACTGACACTGAATGACCATTGTAAAACGTTCAGGGAGCAATTTGTTTAAATTAATTGTTGATACTGCATTTCTGTAGTAGAGTGTAGAGTTCAGAATGAATTGTACTTACAGCCACTTTAACAGAATTAGGTACTGTATATGCTGACTAGACAATCTTTCTATCTTTCCTGCAGTTCATTTTGAGTTGGATTTGTAACAGTAACACCACATTGAAAGCAGACTTTGCATCTCACATACTGAACTGTACTTATTTTTTTTAAGCATAGTGTAGATCACACCTCTGACAGAAGTCAGTAATAGAATATTTCTCACTTTTATTGAGCATGTGAACAGATGTTTTTCACAGTTTATGTTGCTAGCCACAGAATGCTATACATTTACTGTATCTGTGTTTTAAGATGGATACACTTGTCCTAACACTAATTTCATCAATTTCTTTCTCCATTAGTTTGTGTTCTGAATTCGTGTCTATCTACAGGCAAGTGAATCTACTTTATTTTTAATAGTGTCAATTTGTGAAATATATGTGAGACCCAATGGTCAAAACACACCAAAAGCATAATGTATTTTCTACAACAAAATATTGATGGAAGGGACACATTTTTAACTTACTACTCAGTAGGTAGAAAATGGGGAAAGGCTTGTGACACCCTGATATGTTGGGTCATACCATGCACCAAAACATATTTTATGCTGGATTTGGCTAAAGCTGGGTAATGCATTAAAGATGTTTTAAAGTATGTTTTAATGTTAACATGACATTCAGTAGGAGTTCATACTATGCATATATTCTTACATATGCACACGTCAGATTCATTATTTTAGTTATTACACATACACACAAATACTGTTTCTGTACATGTATACGGTATACATCATTGTGTCCATGTGTTTAACAAATAGAAAGTCCCCAGATCAGGCTGGTCAATGGGACCGGTCTTTGCTCTGGCAGAGTGGAGGTCTATTACAGTGGCCAGTGGAGGAGAGTGTGTGATGATTCCTGGGATATGAAGGATGCAGAGGTGGTGTGTAGACAGCTCAACTGTGGGAGTGCTGTGAGTGCCCCAGGGAACGCCTCCTTCAGTCAGGGCAGTGGGCCAACCTGGATGGATGATGTTAGGTGCTCTGGCAGTGAACACACACTGACACAGTGCCCCTACAATACAACACACAACTGCAGTGGTGAAGATGCTGGTGTTTACTGCTTAGGTAAGGGATGCACCTTTTTGACATTCTCTCTTTCCTTACATTTGCTTTGGATAATAAGAAAGTGGTGAGATAAAAGCTGCCCATTTGCAGGTTTTGTGTTATCTGCGATCTGTAATGAATTCCAAGAGGTCTGATCAAAAGCATAATACTCATGAATTCATATATATATATATTGTTTTGAAGAGGTATTATTATTTTTAAATCCCTTTTTTGTCTGTGTGATATGTAGTTTATATGTGCATAATCTATGTAAAATCACTATCATACCTCAGTTAGCCATGATATTCTAAGATTAGAAGCAAGTGGTTTTGATGACATGGGGGTCATTGTCACATTGCAGGGATGAGGCCGGACACAGAAACAGAACAACAATTATAAGACTTTTAATTCCAAAAACGTACTGAAACACATCACAGCTCAAAAGGACTAGACAGGTACCTGAAAGTAACATTAAACACAATGACCGACAAAGGGACAGGGAACTGGAGACTAAATAGGGTAGATAGAGGTGATGAGAGGAAAACAAGACACAGGTGTGAAGACTAAAGACACAGGTGAAATCAATGAACACAAGGGATGATAAACTGGACATAGAATGACTAGAGCCTCACAACATAGAAATATACTGTAACAGTGCCCCGCTTATAAATTATAAAGAAAAAGTCTTTAGTTTTCGTCTTTGTCGATTTATTTCTTACATAGGCCTAGTATTTTGGGAGGATTTGAAATCAATTTTCCAATTTCCTAGCTGTGCGAGTTTTAGTTCACGCCCCTCACCTGGCATCATGGCGGTGAAAGTCGGGAGAAAGCGGCAGAGTCCCATTTGGGATTTCTTCGAATATGACTGTATCTCAGATAAGAGCAAGTGCCTTGTAGTCGAAGGTGATCAAATATGTGGAGCATTTCACAAGGGAAAAAATCCCACAAATCTGAAAGTCCATTTGAAAAGCGCACACAAGAATGCTAAACTAGCTTACCTTGACAAGGTAAGGGAGAACGCCAAGCCCCCCTCACCCCAAACAGCTGACCCCACTCCAGGTAGCATGATGGAGCATGAGACAACCGTAGGCCAGAAAACACTAATGCAATGCTTCCACCGGCGACCCGATAGCTGCTGCTCAGTGAATACGCAGGAACACCACAAGCGGGAGGAAGCATATGTTCATTGAGACTGGGATGTCTACACGACTGTGAGTCGATTGCCTTCAAAAAGTTCAGCAGTTCAATCGAACCAAAATTCAAAACACCTGGAGCTGCAAGAGTCAATAGCCTTATTGGAGCTAAAATGGAATCGGCAAAGCAGAAATTGAAAGAGATCATAAGTGAGTCGAGAAAGCTGACCCTATGTGTAGATGGTTGGAGCAAGAGAGGATTAACCGCATCTTTCATGGGTGTGTCAGCTTGTTTTTACCATCCGCCCGGAGGCCAGGTTCACCATGCACTTCTTAACCCACACCGAATGGAACACCCTCACACCGGAGAGTCCTTTGCACGCTGCATTGATCAGACATTAGATTCGTGGGGTATAGCAGAAGACACGGTGCTGCTTGTGGTGACAGATAACGGCTCCAATATCGTCTAAGCTGTGCGGCTGCACAGAAGGCGAGAGCAAAGTAGCAAGTCAGAAGATGTTTCTCAGGAGCAGCTAAGAAGTCCTGGAAACGGGCAGGATGAATTGTGGATGGAGTCAGAGTCAGACGCGGAGGGTGAGGAGTGTGGAGGCCTCGGTGAGTGTGGCTATAGTGACATAAGTAAATGTTAAAACTAGGGATGGGTGTGATTGATCGAATATCAGAATAGAGCTGAACTAAACCAATTACTTGAAGATAAGGGCATGGACACACTTCTCACGAGCAATTGGGCTAAGCTGGAGAACCTTGTCAAGCTGTTGAGCCCTTTGCCGTTCACACAGACCAGCTTCAGAGTGACAGCCAGTCACTCTCTCAAGTAGTGCCATGCCTGCTCAACCTTGAGGCACACCTGCTGACGACAACTGTTGTTGTCAACTGTAAGCTATTAGCTCAAGTGCTGCTGAAGTCCTTGCGAGAACGTTTCGCTGGCATTCTTAGCCCTGATTCCACACAGTTTGATGCTACACAAGCAGGAGCCTGCCTAATGGATCCAAGTGTTTCACTGGGTCTTCAATCACCAGACACAGTGCCACTGGGGAGGGCAGCTCAGTCCTTTGTGCAGAACCTGGCAGCTCAGTATAACCCAGCTGGTTCTCAGCATGATGTTGTCACTGCAAGGGCCACTCAAACTTCAACAGGAGCCTCTCCTGCTGTCCTTCAGAAATACCGCTTCCTTGCATCCCGTATAGAGGTCAATGTGTCCTCCACAAATCAGCCTAATGTCCAATAGACCGATAGTCTATTGACCGAAATGAAGACGTATCTCTACAATGTCAAACAGGGTGTGTTTAATGAGACACTGTTGCAGTTCTGGAGATCAAGAGAGGCTGTCTATCCAAAACTTGCCCCTGTGGCATTGGATCTCATTAGTGCTCCTGCCTCGCAAGCCTTTGTGGAGCGCATCTTCTCTGTATGTGGACTGCTGTCATCTGGCCTGAGAAACAGAACAACCACATCCCTGGAACAACGTGTTTTCCTCAAGATCAATAAGAAATTGTTGCTTGACTTAAGTATACCCATCTCTCTGTTTCTCATACACCACCCACACACTAGTAATCTTGAGAAGCTGTATTTACAAACCGCTGATTCATTCATAGTGCAAGGGACATTTTTGTTTTGTTTACAATGTTGTATACAAGGCTATGTAAACTTAACATAGATAATTAAAGCATGGATAGTACCTTGCCAGCTGTCTGGCTCTCAGTGCACTTTAAGTGTCCAAAATATTCAATGTAATAACCTCTGCAGGTTTTGGGTTTTTTTCATTTTTTCTCAGATTGAGCTTCCTGAAACTTCTGGCTCCCAATCAATGTCATGTCATGTGTGGCTCATGAATGGGTTTAATACATGCTGTTCATGTGTGTCTTTAGTCTGTTGGCTGTTTAGATTTTTTACCAAGTACACAACCTGCATCTCACATCAGAAGCAGAATTACACACTTTGCACATAAGGCTGCATCTTGTGTAGACTTTACGTATTTGTTCCCACATCTATATTTTATGTACTGTTGTTGTGTCCAGTTGAATATTGCTGGTTAATGACACAAACACTGACTGGCACATCTTTTATATTTGTCTTTTGTGGATGGTTGTTCATCTGTCTTAAGTGAATACAGTACATTTGTTTAAATGTTATGTTTTTTTGAGTTCTTATTACACAATACTTTTTATGACTTTTGAGTCTCGCCTCTGACAAATAACCCATATTAGAAAATAAAGACTAAAACTAACACTGAAACTAAAAACTAAGGATTTAAAAATAAAATAAAAACTAAACTAGCAAACCTGCTTTACAAACTAATTAAAACTAAACTGAAATTTAAAAAAAAGTCAAAACTAAATAAAAATAAAAACTAATGAAAAATGCAAAACTATAATAACACTGGACCATGCAGCTCATTTTTGTTCAAGTATCGTCGTATTGTGCTCCATGAAACAACCACAACGTCTTTTTCCAGAGCAGCCTGTATTTCTCTTGAGGTTACTTGTGGGTTTTTCTTTGTGTCCCGCACAATTCTTCAGGCAGTTTTGGCATCAAGAGATCCATGAATTTTCCACTTCCTAATAAGTTATTGAACAATACTGACTGGCATTTCCAAGGCTTGGATATCTTTTTATATCCTTTTCCATCTTTCTAAAGTTCCATTACCTTGTTGCGCAGGTCTTTTGTCTGTTCTTTTCTGCTCCCCATGGCTCAGTATCTAGCCTGCTCAGTGCATCCATGTGAGAGCTAACAAACGTATTGACTATTTATACACAGACACTAATTGCAATTTACCTTTGTGTGTCACCTTGTGTGTCTGTAACAAGGCCAAACATTCAAGGGTATGTAAATGTTTGATCAGGGTAATTTGGGTGATTTCTGTTCTCCTTATGATTTAAAAAGGAGCCAAACAACTATGTGATAATAAATGGCTTCATATCATCACTATCCTTAAATAAAAGGGTTTTTTTGCATGATCAGTCATTTTCAAAATCAGTGCTAAAATTTCACAATTTCCTGGTGACATCTTTTTCGGGGAAGGCCTTGCTTATTTCAGCAAGACAATGCCAAACCAAATTCTGCACGTATTACAACAGCATGGTTCCATAGCAAAAGAGTCTAGGTGCTAAACTGGCCTGCCTGCTGTCCAGACCTGTCACCCATTGAAAACATTTGGCACATTATGAAACGGAAAATACGACAAAGGACACCCCACACTGTTGAGCAGCTGATATCCTAAATAAAGCAAGATAGGAATACATGGGAATATGTATTCCCATCTGGCTTCTTCTTTGCTACTCTGCCTAGAAGGGCAGCATCCTGGCGTTGCCTCTTCTCTGTTGATGTTGAGACTGGTGTTTTGTGGGTACTATTTAATGAAACTGCCAGTTGAGGACCTGTGAGGCATCTGTTTCTCAAAATAGACACTGTCATATATTTGTCCTGTTGCTCAGTTGTGCAATGGGGCCTCCTACTTTCTATTCTGGTTAGAGCAAGTTTGCTCTGTTCTGTGAAGGGAGTACTGCACATCATTGTATGAGATCTTCAGTTTCTTAGCAGTTCGTCTCATGGAATTGCCTTGATTTCACAGAAAAAGACTAGACTGATAAGTTTTAGAAGTTCTTCGTTTCTGGCCATTTTGAGCCTGTAAACAAAACCACAAAAGCTGAAGCTGAACATACTGAACTAGTCTAAAGAAGGGCAGTTTTATTGCTTTTTTAAACAGCACAACAGTTTTCAACGGTGCTAACCCAATCATAAAACGGTTTTCTAATGATCAATTAGCCTTCTAAAATCATGAACTTGGATAAGCAAACACAACGCGCCATTGGAACACAAGCGTGAAGGATGCTAATAATGGGCCTCTGTACACCTATGTAGATATCCCATTGAAAATCTGCCATTTTCAGCAACAATAGTCATTTACAACATTAACAATGTCTACACTGTATTTCTGATCAATTCGATGTTATTTTAATGCAACAAAATGTGCTTTTCTTTCAAAAACAAGGACATTTCTGAGTGACCCCAAACCTTTGAACGGTACATGTATGCTTTGTATACAGTTTCGACTGTGTGAAGACAGGTGTGTTACATTTGTTTATTTGTTTAGTTTATTACACCTAGGGGACATTGCAGACCTTGCCAGGCCCAATATCCACTAGAAAACCTGAGGCCCCTGAGGGAATAACACAGGTGTTTATGTAAATGGACTAATACGATTTCAGCGATAACTATCCTCCAAACACAACTGAACTGTACTGACTGTCAGTTAAACCGTTGCATGCAAAAGCCCCCTTATCCATCCAAAAAAATATATATTATAATAATACAGAAACTACAACACATTGAAAGAGTATGGTAATAACTGTGGTTTAGGAGTTGTTCCTGTTTTTCAGTAAAATACAGGAAAATACAGGGCCCTGGTGAAACAAACAACTCTAATCTACTATTTTAATGATTCAGAGGTATACTGTACACACAATGATCCCAATTAATCATGTAAAAGGTTATGTGTAATAACAACATTGTAGATTTCGATGCTAGTGAGTCACACCAAAGATTGGAAGGCACCACTGGAAAGACAAGACTCTCAGCGTTCAGCAGACACCCTGGATACCCAGATAGAGTCTACCGTTCTTGTATAAGACTAAATTTAATTAACAGAGTACCCCGAATATGGGATACTTACATTCAGTTAAAGCAATGTACTTTGGCTTGCGCTATCTGTGATCGTCTTGTTTTGTCTGTTCTCTGTGGGGGGTTTTTGTCTGTTCTGTGTTTTTCTGTTCTGTTTTCTTTTTATAATTTAACCTAAACTGTATGCGTAACCATGTATACGCAGGGCCCAGCTATAAAAGAGACCTCTCAATCTGTGTTCCTTCTTGAAATAAAGATTTAATTGTGGTAATAACAATCTACTGTTCGCAGAAGACTTTGGCAGCAGAATTTAAAGGCTACACTGACACTGATGATGTAAAAATAATGTCAAATTCAAAAGTCAACAGAAGCATCTTGGCCAAAAATGTACAAGAAAATGTAACCAGACTCATTGGGCAGCACTTCACAATGCATAAGGACAATGACCCAAAATACACTACCAACGCAAACAAGGAGTTCTTCAGGGGAAAAATGTATATTATTTGTTTGAATAAAGGCTTAGCAAAAGCATCTCCAAGGATGATACCAAGAGTTTGGTGCTGTCAGAGGGTCTCAGACTTACTGCAGTTATTGGATTTGTGACTAAATACTTAGCTTTTATACTTACATTTGCTTTAAGTTGTTTTAATCAAATTAAATGTGTGGATGGAACTCTGAAAGTGCTGTTACTGTTAGTTGGTAAAACATATGTGTTGAAACAGCCAGAAATATAAGGTGACATTTTGTACTTTTGCCTCACATCTTTCAATTGTAATTTGATTTGTCTGAAGTGAACAGCAAAAGTAGCAATTTGACTTTACTTATGTAATGCAATGTATTACTGCAGAATACAGTTTTTTTGTGAAATGCAAATATAATTTTGTTAATGAGCCCAGTTGATTTTTAGGGGTCCAGATTTATTATTTTCATACATCATTTACCAGTATTAGTTAAAAGGAGAAACCAGGTCTATGAGACGTCTGTATAGGGGGTCAGTTCACACCCAGTCATCTCACTACAGTCCCCCTCCAGGTCACTGATTGTTACTTTATCTTCTCTATTATCTAACCCTGCCCTCTCAGACCCAGGTGGTCC